>PNEQ01001242.1:10226-63503 GCA_003012365.1 Medauroidea extradentata
TGTTGGAGAATTTTCTCTATTTACGAAACACTTTAAAAACCTTCAATTTCAAAAAGTAACTTCCATTTCATTTACAACAGCATTAATATTGTTAAAATGCTTAAGTTGCAAAACAATACTTCCAACTTTGAATCACATGTTGATGTTGGTACAACCGGAATCGTTAGTCGTCAATAAGAGAAGCATTTGCCCTATCTAGAGACAGCCCCCTGCATCTAACTAAGCGGCCACTTTAGGCCATTTTTTATTCATACAATTTTATAATCTTGGTTACTTATATAATTGAAGAAAATTTAATTAATTCGATATTTAGCCAAAATATAGAACCATGTTTTGAAAAAAAATGGGCTACATAGTACATAAAATTATTTAAACCCGATTTTGCGATATTTGCTCCTTCTCAGGATTAAAATAATTAATTTCTCAATAACAACATAAATACGAACCCGCGGCCATAACGCAAACTAAAATTTACGGTAAACTAAACTGCACGAAAGAATATCTAAATTTGTAGCAAATAAAACCTGGAAGGAGTTGAGAAGTAGTGTTACCTCTTGGCGCCGTTGACGTTGTAGTAGCTGCGGTAGAAACCATTCATGTCGTCTCGCAGCTGGCCGACGTAGACGAGCGACACGTCGTACTGCTGGCCCACCTCGAGCACCTGGTCCACGATGATGGTGAAGAACTGGCGGGCTTCGTCGTACACCTGCTCCTTTACCACCAGCTTCGTGTCGCCGGAGACTGGCGTCACCCGGGTCGACGTATGGTCCACGACAATGTCATTGGCGTGCAGGACGACGCGGTCCGTGGCTTGGTCGACACGCACCCTCGCAGTCACGGCGCCGTCGAAGGTGAAGTTGCCCTCGACGAGGTACGGCCTCAGGTTGATGTTATACGACACGGGTGTCAGCGACTTGGGTAACCGGTAAGACTTCTTGATGATCTTCGCCAGTCGGGCACCCTCGGAGTTAGCCCGCGCCAATTTCTCTTTCGCCGAAGACAAGTACGACTCTCCACTGGACGTCAAATTCAACTCCTTCTGGTGGCTGTCGAAGAACTGCAGCAGCTGTAACATTACGAGTTACAATCTTAACAACACTCTTTGTACTATACTAGGAAACATGCTGTCGCTATTTATTTATTTGGCTTCATTTTGTCATATTGCTATTTATTTAATAATACTAGCCTCTTTAAAATAAATATTTTCGTCAGCCATTAAAATTTATTTCCTTTGTTTGGCTATCAAGACCTATGTGGTAGAAGCATGTGAACTTCACATCCCATGTAGCAGAACACATATGGCCCATCAGTGTAATACATGAGGTATGCAACGCAGTAAAACAGTCGGCCAACTGAAGTAATAGCCCCGGTACAACTGCTGGGCCTGAAAGTGCATCCATGCGTGGTATCCGTGATTGACCGTTATTGCCTACCAGTGGTACGACATGAATGCCACATGAATGAACCTGGTCTGACACGCAATGGTCTATTAGTGAACCACTTCCAAGCCATCATCAGCTGGCTTACATACAGAGAAAAAGATTTGGTTGATTCAACCGTATATATGTTTGTATATGGCCAAACAAGTGTGTAACAGTTGTACCAATGAAATATTTGGGTGCCTGGCAGGTATAATCATAATAAAAAAATGGTTTAGTCCAGTTAAATACACATTTTGTTAGGATAACAAAGCCAATACTTGACGCGCTTCATGTGTTGTTCAGCCAAAAAAACTTTTGTTGAATCAAGTACATACTTGTAAGGCCATATACAAACATATATACGGTTGAATCAACCAAACCTTTTTCTCTGTGCAGTGTCATGCGTCTAATAGCGATGGCTCACCAGTGTGGCTCTTCACAGCAATCAGCTATCTTACAGATGGTGTTTACGTGCGTGTACCAGCGATGGCCTTTCAATGTATCACTCCTTAACCATCAATTGGCATACAAACGACTGTCATGCGTGTATCACTTTATAGCCATCAGCTGGCATACAGGTTGCATGCCAGGTATGTACTATTGATATTAAAAAGTATTTTCACTTTGTAAATTTATTCTTAATAAGTTCTTCGTTTTTGATACTGTTTATTTAAATATTAAGAATCTAGCTACCAATCTGAAAATTTCTTCGTCAGTAACGTGTTCAAACCGACGACCATTCGGTTAATAAACAAGCATGCTAGCCACAAGACTACGGCGAACACACTACAATGAGTTTTAGACTATTCCTTTCAAGAAGATTTTATAGTGTACATAATGTTGTAGTTGAAATTATCAAATTTTACTGTGTACTGGTACATAACATTGACTTTAATTTTTGAAGTAGATTGTAAAGTGTTATAACATTGTCGCGTGTTTATTCGTATTTCATTAAAATTAAAATTAAAGCAACTTATAATGTATCCAAAGATTTTTATATTAAGCCTTATTAACAAGTTAACTTAGGCAAATTTCAATAACAAAACTAAATATTATGTTTGGCTTGTTGTATGTCACATGTCACGCGAGCATGTTAGCCATGTAACTCAAATTTAAGTGGAATACACACATTTTTCGAGCTTGCAGCAGTGCCATCAGTAAAACCATAGATGACAAACTGTGTTTTTACTACATGAAAGTGCAGATGAAAAACTTGGCGTGGAGAATAAATATACATATTTGCTTACATATTCGCGAAATTGACCACCCAATCGGTACTAGCGTGCAGAATGTAGGCCATCACCACTGTGCCAGCAAGCGTACAGTCATGATTCCACAGTCCTGTAAGTTCCACCAATATATCACAAATGGGGTTCCGAATGTTTCTTCTCCGTAAGGCAACCATAGCTGGGCTAGCTCAGTAGAACGATTTGTTATCATAGCCAACAGCTACACAGTAGTGTCAGCAGCCAAAGAGCTATCGACCATTGTTCATCGCTACATGAGATATTTCGTGCAGCATAAGGAAACCATTCGACCTTAATACAGTGACTGAACACAATGTTCGTATGAAAGCATCGTTAGTGTAGTTGATGAGCGCGGAGGCATCCGTGCTATATAACCAATGCAATGTAATCAAAATATATTTGTTGCATTCGTAAATTATTGCTCCCCTATCCACACAATTTATCTTTTCGCGCAATAATTGACTTCTAAAAGAATTGTATTTTAACCATTCCGTAATTACATTCGTGGTGGTTATGAAAAAAAAATGTATACCTCCAAAACCGATTTATGGTGCTTACAAAAACAATAATTTTGTGACCTAACCGCCAATGTGAATGTTATACAGAATTCGTCGAATGACAATGACACTCAAACGGATGCTGGAAATAAATTTATACTACAAATACATTTTTATTAAAATAATTACGACAAATTAATATACTTCATCAATGAAGTACTAATAGCTTACACCTTATGATTGTAAAGAAGCTGAAAGCATACAGTTAAGCAAAATAAAAAACAAAGATATTGCTGTATTCCATCTTGTTGATAATTTCTTTCCTTTTCCATAGACAAAGACTGTTTCACCCAACGAGCTATATAGTAAACATAGAGGGGCGGAAACAGCAATCTCCAAGGCTCTGAGGTGAAGCCTAATTGAACGTGGTATTTTGACCCTAGATAAAATGGCACATTCCTATATCCGTTTAAATACCAGAGTGAGTATGCTAATTTAAACATTATTACAGTATAATATATTAGAATAATTACTGTTTTTTTCCTGTGTTTAGCGAAATATAGTGGAGCTATAAAGTAACGGATTTTATGCGAACATATGACGGATTTTCAACATAATGTTGGTCACACTGCTGTTCGCCATGTTTTCTAGGGTCAAAACAGCCGTTCAATTGGGCTTCGCTTTGGAAGCGTTTCCGCCCCTCTGTGTTAACTATATAGCTCGTTGGTTTCACCTAGTCTCAAGTCAAAGCAAACAAATCATAAACAAAACACTAAATGTGTATGTACACAGACATAGAGGTCATAAACATACCGCCCACGGAAAATGAACATTTTCAAGTTATACTAGTTCACTAAATTAAAACACTTATTAGTACAGTTACTTGCACCAGACACTATTGTAAAGTTAGTTCAATGGGAAAGGGCAAATCTTGGCAACCAGCCGTACAAACTCGCCGTGTGGTGTTCTAACAGTCACTACACGAACCACGCCATCTTGGCCAGGATGCACTGAAGTTTCTCGACCTGTCTTCCACTTTAGAGGTGGTAATGAACAGTCTTTCAACAGGACGAGTTGATCTACTTGTATAGGATGAACAGGTTGCGTCCATTTCACTCGCTGCTGGAGGGAGTGTATGTACTCCACACTCCACCTCTTCCATATTCTTTGTTGAAATTGTGTGACTATCTGCCACCCATCAAAACGATTCAGTGGAATGTTGCAGAGATCGTGATCTGGTAGTGCTGTAAGGGGTTCCTCAACCATAAAATAAGCTGGGGTGAGAACGTCACACTCGTTGGGATCCGTGGAAAGAGCACAAAATGGTCGTGAATTTAATATATGCAGTGAGTACTCTTTACTTAGTGTATTATAGAGTAAAATAATATGGGTGTTGTGTGCAGTAGTGTAGCATAAAAAATATGTGAAAATTCTGTCTTAAAAGCATACATGAACCGTTACTAGTTTTGACCTCAATAATGTTCATAAGCCACATCTGGTTTCATCCACATTAAATAGAACAGTTATTTATTTAGTCCAAATACTGAAAGGATGGAAATAATAACTCAGGAAATATAAAATGCTGACTTAAACTGAAAATTATTCGCTATGTAAGCTTGTCAGTGTAGGTAACTACCACATCCTTAATATTTTGAATTTCAGTCTGAAACAAATAAAATATTCTTTGAAAAGCTATCAAAGTGATAAAACATCATTTCAGAAGAAATTACCATGTGTAATTCATACGCAATTAACGTAATTTTAAGGGTTCAAAATCAGAGTTCTTTAATGAGTGTTTCTCCAACTGAAATACTAAAAAAACTGTTTTAATTATTTGTAAAGCTTGTACAGAACACGAAATAAATGTTTTAAAATGTCCGCAATTAATCTCTGTCTCTTTCTGAACGATAGGTTTGAGAGTTCAGATAAAAAGAGGCGAAAGGGTCAAAAGTCCTAATAAATCCGAAAATCATAATTACTCTTCAAAATCAAAGTTGTTCCTAGTGCATTCTAAATATCAACACTGCTTAAAATGCACCAATTTATAGTAAAATAAAGTGTCCTCTTTTAGCCAACCCATTACCAATTTCCTGAGTAACCTCTTCTGAACATAAGGTTGCACATAAGTCTTTAAGGTGGTGTTTGCACCTATGAAATTAGTACCATTGTCAGAGTACATATCAGATGGTATTCCTCTTAATTATGTAAATCGTTTGAATGCTGTTAATAATGCTGAAGTATACGTATCTGTTACCAACTCTATATGCTCTGCTTTAGTAGTCATACGTATGAGGAGACACATGTACACCTTGTAAGTTGCTCATCTTCTGGATCTTATAGACACTCTGTTAAATGGCCCCCCGAAGTCCATATTAGCAGAGTGAAATGCCCTGACATGAACAAATCGAGCATTGGGTAGAGTGCCCACTGGTGGAGTTTGTGACACTGGTTTGGCCTTGAAACACTTGATGCACTTATGAATCACCTGTAGAATTACTGATCGAGCTGAAATTATCCAGAAATCTCTTCGAACAAGGTACAAAGTCGTCAAGGGCACAGGGTGAAAGTTCTGGGAATGGTAATGGGCAATTATTAACTTCGACAGGTGACTTTGCTTAGGCAACATAATTTGATTTTTTGCATTCTCCGTCAGTGATGAATGATGAAGTTTGCCGCCCATCCTGAGAACCCCATCCGAATCGAGGAATGGCATTAACGATTTTGTGTTCTTAGGACAGTTGCGGTTATTTGATAGTGTCACCAACTCTGCCCTGAAATGTAAAAACCGAACGTGCTTGATCACCGCTGTTTATGCACCCTGGAATTCTTCTTAGGTCAGGAACATATTTTTAGTTTAGTCTATCTTCAGGCATGCTGGCTTTACCATTAATACCAATGCTACAGTGGCCCTTAACACCCAAGCTGTGACACGCTGTAACTTGAGCAATGTGTTTATGACCTTTGGATCAAATCAGTAATGTGGTTGTGGCAGATCACTTCAGTTCTGGCAAATACTGTTTAAGTTCAGGATAAGTTGGCGAATGATTTTGTGTGGAGAGCAGCCAGAGAGGACAATCGAATCAATGGTTATGTGCAATAAACTGTTGGGGGGTTGCTACTCGGGCTGCAACATCAGAGGGGACATGTTTCCAGGCATTAATTGGTATAGCACTCTGTATCTCTGCCACTCGATTGGCCACAAAGGTTTTCAACTGGTGTGGTGACGTATGTGACCATGCTAAAACTACAGTTGAATCTGTCCATGCATGACATTCCCACTTGTCTATCGTGTCACCATATAACTTCACAACCTGTTGCATTAACCTAGTCAATAACAAGGCTGCACGTAGTTCAAGTTCTGGCAATATCAGAGTCTTCACGGGTGCCACCCTTGATTTTGCGCACAGTAGGTTAACATGTACATATCCATCACTAATCACACACCTGGCATAAACCACAGCTGCATAAGCATGTTCACTAGCATCACAAAAACCATGGAGTTGAACATTTGATGTCTTGAGGGCGATGAACCTGGTGACCTTTACTTTAGAAAGAAGGGGTAATGACATCTTGAACTCAGTCCACTGATTTTGTATACCTTCTCCCACGGGATCATCCCATTTAAGTCCTTGGGTCCACATAAACTGCATTAATATTTTTCTTGTTGCAATTACAGGTGTTAACCATCCACAAGGATCATAGAGGCTTGCTATAGTTGACAAAATACCTCGTTTGATGTATGGAGCATCTGGTACCTGAACATTATAGATGAAGCAGTCACTCTCTGGATCCCAGCACAACCCTAGTACCTAAGTAGATTTGAGACAATCACTGCTTTCAAAGTTTTTAGCCGCATTCTGTCCTATGCCTTTGTTTTCAAGTCATTCTAGATGGTTTGAACATCATTTCTGTTGCTGAAAGCCGCCAGTCGCTAGTAACTCTATGAACTGCTCTTTCAATTTGTGAGCGTCGGCAACTGTGTCTGCCCCTGTAGCTATGTCATCCATGGATATATCTCGCTGTAGGGCTCTGACTGCTATTGGGTACTTGGATCCTTCGTCTGTTACTAACTGTTGGAGTGTCCTTAGTGCTCGGTAAGTCGATGATGACAAACCGTATGTCACTGTATTTAGCTCATAAACTTGCACTGGAGAACTATCATCAGGCCTCGACAACACCCACTGGTATTTTCTGTCAGTTGGATCAATATTTATCTGTCTATACATTTCGCATACATCTGCCGTGGTTGTAACATACGACAGTCGAAAATTTAGAATGATGTCCCAGAAGTATTTTTGGAGTTTTGGCTCAGTCATTAGTAAATCGTTAATTGAGAAGCCTTGCAATGTTTTAAATTGCATATTGCATACTTTCAGTTTAGTTCTTTGCAATCTATTTTTTTTAATTAAGTGAAACCAAAATTATCAAGAAAAAAAAGTATTTGATACATACGATTACTTACTATCAATATTGCAGAACTTGAAATTAAACATATAATAAAGAATTTACAGAGATCCAATTATGTCTTATCATATTTGAATCAACAGAATCAATATGACTAACTCAAATTATCTTTACTCATAAATGTCGTCTTCTTCTTCTTCGCTAAATTCAAAGTTACTGCATGTGAAAAGACTATTGCTACAACTATATCCAGAACAATGACCACACATACTAGAATGTTCAAGTCCTCTTCGTTTGCACTCACAATTTTTTTCCACACTAAATTTTGCAGTTACACATTACAAGTTTCATGAGGTTCTCTGGAGCAGCTTTTCGTAGTGTTGGAACTGGAATGAGAATATCGTTGTCATGCATCCAGCTCCATTCTGTAGGAGGTAAATCCACATATCTCCCCTGCTGAACTTGTAAATAAACGCGCAGGGAATGCTGGCGTGCTGCTGCCGATTTGGTTGGGAGTAAGTCGAAGCTACCATTGACTGCTTGCCCACTGTCTTGATGTAAAGGTGATGTCTTGCTGTGTTAAGATCAGACTGTCCCTAGCACCATACATTGCTAGAAACGTTTATTTCCTGCATCTGCAGCAGAATCTTTAGACGATGACGGACTGTTAAATACATTAATTTGACTTTGAAGTCAATCATTAGTAGAAAGCAATTTGTACGCACTCTTTTTCCCTTTCTTGAAAGGAGCAGATGTGGTATCGCACCCAGTAAATGCATGGAAGAACAACATGTATTTATCATGTTGCCTAAACTAACCTGCATTGTTTGACTGCTGTATATGCGATATGGTTTTGTTGTCGTACCAAGTAGCAACATGCACGTGTCAGCTGTTGCACGTGTGATCAACAGGACCAACAGATCAGTATCGACTCCAACGAACACCGATGGTCTCAACAGTACTAACTCTGTTGCTTTTGCAACAATAACCGTATCTGCATCGTAAACATGACATCCAGCCTTTTCGAGATACTCCTTCACAAGTTTGATTAATGCGTCTTTATTAGCCTTGTTTGTCAGAAAGTAAAGAAAGTACATGAACATTGTTTTCGACACTTACTGTTACACAACTTCTAGATTTGTCTCTCCATAGGTGTTCAACATCTTTAGTGCTGGGCCCTGCTTGATATTCGTCGAATACAATGTAGCATTGACCATAATGGTCCTAAACATATTTATCATATTGCTGGCATATCGGCTTAAATGTTGCTGGACGAAGTCAAACAACCTTGTGCAATAAGTGACCACCATCAATAGTATAGACTGCATTAACTGGAAGAGATAACTGACTTGACGACAATTCATCGAGAACATGTACAAGAGACGACTTCGTGCCTTTACGAATAGATATATTATCAAATAGCGATGGTAGGCGAGCAACCAGTTAGTATGCTAAGAAGGATGCCAGCTCTTCATCATTTCTTACAAGGTACAGCATTGTGTGGAAAAGTTGATTTGGATTGATCACAATTTCTTTATTGTGCACTCTTACAGTTTTATTTGCATTGTCTAAACACTGCACCTTATCTGACCGTCGATAATGAACTTCTGCAAAACCTTTACCAATAATATTCTTTAGATTTGGTAGGCCAACTTTCCAAGCTTCATCACAGTTAATAGATTTGTCTCCGATCACCCCACTGGAAAGAGATGTCAAGTCAGCTGAAAACCTTTGAAAGGAATTGTGTTCATGAAGTCAGTTTATGAATGATTGAATGTTAGCTCTATCTCTGTCTTGCCTCGATAATCTGAGATCAGTGTGCTGTTCTGAGGATTCGCTTCGACTTCCGCCAATTTCTTCTACAGCATCCATAACTCTTGATATATTAGACGCTGCATGAATTCATTTCGCAAGTGTGGATGATGAAATACCCCGACCATGCGTGAGACCTACAGCACTCTTCATTGACCGCATAAGTACTTGTTAAATGGGCATATCTGTCCATATGCCTGACCAGAATTCGCTTGACCGGCGATTAGTGAAAAATCTTTTTATGTTGAACTTCTGAAATTCATCTGGGTTCATTTTATTTTCAAGCTGAATCATTTCTTGAAGATAAATATGAGCAGATTTTGCATAGTTGAAGTGGCCAGCAGAATGAAATTATGGCAACATCTGTTGAATAGCATTAAGATGCAGCTGCCGGTCACCCATCGCTCATCTTGTATAAACAAACATATCATGTTGACCATATTCATGTACTAAGACCATAATTTTGCGGTTCGGACACCATTTCTTTCAGCTTTCTTTATTCTCTCCAATAGAAGTTCAGTTAGATGCGACAGAGGCTGGCAGTCAATAATATTTTGGAGGTTTCAAGGATTATTGAGCGTTAAAGTGTAACACTGTCGCAAACATTCAAGAACGGTGGTATCTAGAACAGTATTCTCAAGGATGACAGTAGTTAAAGCTTGCAGGGTCAATAAATGAGCACGAATCGCTCTTGAGTATGCTCGTCCACTTAACACGTCCACTACACTATTATTGGCATATACTAACTGCCATAGGTTTTCTAATCCACTTCCACTCAATATATAACTTACAGATCACATGTACGAGAGCAGAAGGAGAAATCCGCCAAGACGTACAACATATTTAAGTGGGCTTTCTGGAGATGATGCGAAAACCACACCCGAGGTAAAACATCTAGCCATGTTCCTGACAGCCATAAATAATCAAGTTTCTGGGCAATGTGAGCACTTTTTTGTTTTAATTGCAACTCCATAACATCTTTAACGATTACGTTACTATAACCGGGTTTACCAGGTTTTTTTGTGAAATGATATTTTACTTAAACCTAAAGCACTTGTGCAAGTCGCTGAAATTATGCCTTTTCTAGGTACTCGCTTTTCTGCTTTGACAGCTGTTTCAGGTGTTACACGTTTAATGCCACCCATTGCATGGAATGTGCGATGATGACCATCTAGTGTCTGCATATTGTGATCTACATTATCATATACAAACTGCACGTATGCATAGTCATCTACAGTGGTTTGTTAATTAATGGTGACAGATTATTCGTACCTAATCACTTCACTGTAAGATGAGCAAATACCAAGGTTTGACAGTAAATCAACAAGATTTTTTGATCCAAATCTGCGGTGCAGATAAACCCCCTGGCCTATTTGCAAAAGTGAAATAAACGACCCAGGCCGGAGTGCAGCAATAATCTGATGCTGAAGAGACACTTGTTTCCGCTCCATTTTCTTCTTTTCCCTTTTTTTGGGGCCAAAATCATATTTGTAAATAGCTTCAGTAATCTTCCCACGGACTCAGTATTGCCCGTCATAATTTCGTCTATAGTCGGAAAGAAATCCTTTTCGTAAGGAAGGGAAAGAATTTCTTGTCTAATAAAATTGGCTGCAGCTACTACTATTCTTTCCTTTGTTTTCGTTAGTTCTCCTTTCAGTATACCACTTATCTGTAGTTATTTTATTCATAACACCCGAAAAACAAACAACAACTTGTTACCATGATAACTTTGATTGCAATTAATTTAAATAAAAAGATTGCAAAGAACTAAACTGAAAACACGCAATTTACAATTTTAAAACATTGCAAAATATATCAAGAATAACATTGAAACCACTGTGACAATTTTGAATATATTGTCAAAATTTATAACTTTCATTAATAATTGCCTTTTATTGTACTGTACAAAACAATATAATATTAAAAATATTGATATATATATTCTGTTTTAATAAATCATATAATATTTAATTTTTAAATTATTTTAACAAATTTGTTCAAGAGTTTTAGCACATTGTATTTTTAACTTACATGAAGAAAATGTAATAAATAATAATGATGATGGTTTGTTATGGGGGTTTAGGACAATACTGCAAAACGAAAAACGCCTTGATATTTAAAATGTTACTGTAAAAACTCAGAGGCCATATGCTGAGTGTTATTATAATCATTTCTGAATTAATGCTACCACACACAGAAACACGCTCTGTTGGGCCAATATTTTGTCGCTTGTTATGTTTAAAAATTCGTTTTGATATGTTTTTTAATGCTCTACAACTTTTGTTTGAAACCTTTTTCAAAAATCCACAGTTTTGATGTAAATCCCTAACTTTTTTAGCATTAAGTGAAAAAATCGACGAACAATAATATTTTAGCCACAAATCTTAACCGCCGGGTAAATAAATTGTGTATATTGTCATATTGGTGGAAAGAGAACTTTATAAGTAGTTTTTAGAAAAAAAAAACATCCCGAAATGTGAAACCATTTAGGCGCTAATGCTTTTTTTAACGAAGATATGTAAATATTCAAAATGGCTACAGTATGTTTCAAAATGGCAGGAAACCCGTAACTGGATTTTTTTGGATTTTTGTGTGGACACATTTTCCCAGTGGTTCCGATTTGTTATTTTAAATGTCCGCCTTTCGCCTAATTTGCCTGTACTATATATAAACACAATTTCATATGCTGCAAACTGCTGTCTAACCTCTTCAATGTTTAGGTTCTCTTTGGATGGATTAGCACACAGTGCACAGAATTTAGTTACCATTTCATTCATTTTGACAACTGCTTCTTCCATTACTGTCTCGATGTCTTCGATTTTCGATATGTCATCATTTGTTAACTCATAAATTTCTCTCGCCTCATCAATTTGAGCTAATAGAAGAGAAAATGTAATATACTGAACTTCAGGTGCTGCCGCTGCCATTTTTGTTAATGAAATTGTTTACCACTTCACAGTTTTTATGGTGTTGTGGACTGTATTGTTTATTTCTGCTTTGCTGTAATTTTCACGCGTGTTTCTTCAACGTGCCTTTCTGAATACCATAGTCTGATGTTTGTTACATGCATCCAAAATGTTGTTTGTATCCCTCTGCCGAAATCCCGACATGACACAGGTACGATACGAAACACTATATGTATAACTTCAAGCGTGACATAAATACTACCATTCTTCCTTAAATCCGGGCCGTGAGGACTAAAAAATGTTAAGCAAAACAAAAACAAATATATTGCTGTATTTCATCTTGTTGATAATTTCTTTCTTTTTCATAGACAAAAAATGTTTCACCCATGGAGGTATAAGTCTATGGAGTGGAAGCCTTTGAGACGACGTTTAAAGACAAGGATAGAGCTAGTGGTGACAAAAACATGTAAACATAGCATTGAGCTGAATGAAAATGTTTTAGTTTTTTGATAACTACACATTATGGTGAAAGTTTGTGCAACTCTTGGCCTTACAAACAGACTCAATCGTTGCGGAGGATTATCTTTGTACAGGTAAGAAACTTTTATTTAAATTCATCAAGTTTTTAAAGTACATACACACAGCGAGAGCTAATTCATTTTTTTATATATTTCTGAAGCAATTGTAAACTGTTGTGTATGATTCAAATTGAGAATTTGCGCGACTTTTTTTTATAGAAATTACATAATTACATTGCTTTCTCCTATTGTTTTGCCCCCCCCCCCCCAAAAAAAAATATGGCGACTCATGAAAAATAACATCCTGTGCATGCGCAGTTCAAAAATGTTCGAAAATGATCGGCTTCACACGATTCCCATTGAAATATACGGCATATGCCATTCCATAGACTAATACCTCCATGGTTTCACTTAGTCTCAAGTTACAGCAAACAAAACAAACAAATCACTAAATGTGTATGGACACAGTCACAGAGGTCATAAATACATACCTAACATAAATAGTGTTTTTTTGTAAAGTTTGCTATATTCGTTAACAAACTAATACTGTTCTGGAAAATGTTACTTATACAAAAATGTAATAATAAAAAATAAGCACATATAATAAGACTTGCATATATTTTTCGTTACTATAGCGCAACACATTATATTTTGACGCAACTGTTATGGAAAGAATTTGCACGCATTGGTTCGTAGTAGACTACGTGACATGACTCTCAGTTATGTAGACGCATCTTACCTTGTTGTACTGTTCTTGAGTCGTCATAGATTCGGATACGAAACCCACTAATGTTAATAGTGTACTCGTGCTGTTGTCTCTGAAATCATGTACACAATCAGGTATAGTAAATTATAATATTCTAGCGTAAGGATGAATGCATTAAGAACATGTTAAGTGTCGAATATTATTCGTAGCCATATTCACAATCGTGCCCACAGTTATATCAGGGCTGCCATTCTACATGTCAAGCTACGAATGCTGTAAGAAATAACCGTAAAAAATAGAATACGATTGTTTTGTACGGTGCATGCTACAACCCCAAGTACCGCTGTATGATTACCAGAAGCCCGTAGGAGCACAAAGCAACAGGAAGATTTTAAAACACCACATCAACAAACTATTGCTAATAATAGAAAAGCAAGCGGTATGAATTTAAGAGTAAAAATCAGTTTCCTGGAGTAAACTAAACAGATGAGGTTAGTTAATATGATTATCTCAAATTTCAACCCACGTTGCGTGCCGCCAGAATTTTTTACTGTTTGCTTCTGACAGGCCAATTTACACATTTTTTTACTGGCTACAGTACTAGTACTTTATTTCTTTAACGGTACGCTACGGCCACTGTAAAACTTGCGTAATGCACCAACGTAATAGTACAGCTTCCAAATTAAGAAATAACACAAACGAATAAACAAATACTTTGGTGTCTGAAATACACAGGCATGTCTAATGCTTTTGTTAGCAAAAAAACTATTTCGTAATATTGTTGGAAATTCACTGCTGATAGTGTAGACTAAATTGTTATGAACCATGATGTTCCCCCTTGATTCAAACATAAGTTAAAGGGGGGTGTTAGACAATTTATTGTATTTTCAATTTTTGAACCATAACATTTACACAGATTATATTATCTAAATTTTCTCTCCGACAAAGCATAGAATATATTCTTGGTAAACTGCTTAACATAAATATTAATGTAATCTTTTAATAATTTGTCATGCTGAATAATCGCAAGACAATTCTGGAAAGTTAACATAAAATTCTCTTGCAATGATTCTGCATGACAAATTAATGAAATACTCCACTATTAATTATGTCTAGAAGTGTGCCAAGAATATTATACACTATGCTAGATCGAAGAGAAAATTTGGATTATACAATTTGATTAAGTGATATGGCTCAAAAATTACAAATACAATAAAATTGTCTAGCGCGTCATATAAAAGCAGGTGGGCTTTAGCAAACATGCTGCCTGAGGAATTAAAGAGTTTACTGACAAGGGCAACCCGGCTAAGGATTTATAAACATATGACGTTGGACACAACGCGACAGCGGAACTCCCACTCCGGCGAGTATACTACGAGTTGCCACACACTGAGTGATACAGGAGCGTGTGAGGCTGTCGAAGTGGGTTTGTCTGCTTCATAACGACACGAAGGCCACGACGAGGCACCAGGACGTCCCGATACGAGCGTCGTAGCTGCTACTACACATCAGCCTCGGCAACATGTTTAAGGTGTGTTAGTTTACCTAATAATTCAGTGGCTATCTTTGAAAGAACTATGCAATGGGAGTAAATGACTAGATTCAGTTTCTTGGACGTACTCCATTGCAAATTGAATGACTGTCAAAGAAAACTAAACAAATAAAAGATTTACTTTGTAATGTACCACCCTCCGCGTAATTGTAGTATACAATGTACCTAATATAAATTGTGAGTAATAACATTTCCAGCAACAAGGGATTTTATTTAATAGTAAAACTTCTTAACGAATAGCAACTTCAATTCCTTGCACTAACCTTGAGAGAGCGTGGCACATGTGGTTCCGAACCGCAAAATCGACGTTCACGCCGCAGGATATCATGTGCAAGCCATTACGCATATCTAATGGCGCGGTCTACCACAGTTTTCGTCACCATGGATTTCATTTTTAGATTTGTTTCAGTTTTTTTTTTTTTTTTTTTTTTTCTTCGTTTTCGTCACAAAATGCGACTAAATTTTTATCTTAAAAAAATATTAATCTCACATAGTTTTTGAGAAATAGCTCGTTAAAGCCAAAATTTGCATGTTTCCGTTTTAATTTTTTGTAATCATATAATCATTAATTATTTCATGCTTACACAAAATCCAAAAAAAAAAAATTAACCAATGTATAATACGTGTTACCATTATCAATTTTGTGTGGATGAAGCATGCGTGAAGCTGATCTAGACCGCTCACGTCTGAAATACTCTTCTTCTACCTACCGCCAAAATAAATGCGTCTCGCAGAACTCTTCGAGTGGAGCATACAAATGAAATTTACAGTTTTACCTTTCTCCTATAACAAAAAAGTTTGTCGCTTACTTTATTTTGCCATACATTTACTAATTGGCAGAGCACAGGACTTTGCTTAAATATTTTTACACAGTGAATTTTTTTACGCAAGGAAAATTGACGGGTACTATAATTGGCAGACAGTCGATAATTACACTGTAAAGTGTTGACGTCTTTTGACTTGGTAGTTTTCGATTTATTGACGAGTTTAGTTTCAAACGTTTCCTGCGCGCTTGAACAATGTATTTGCTGGTTGGCTGTGCGGGCCGACCAAAAATGACATGTAAGCATACCCAGTCTTTATCAGTGCCTTGGCTCCAACAAGCACGACACCGGCTGCGTGATACTGCAATGAATACCTGCGCGCTCAGAGCGCGTTATCTGTGGGCAGAAGCCTGAACTACATCGTCTCTAACCGGCACCAAATTCTTCTTGAACTACCTGTTACGAAACTTGCGGCGGAAGATATTTTGCATCTGTGGTTGCCTCTGCATGCATCCTGCAGTTTTCAAACTAATGCACAGAAATCTGTTTTGGATTTACACGTTTTGGTTTTTCGTTTTCGGTGAAATCTTGTTAGTGTTCGTCTACTATACTTCGTCATTTTCAAGGCTACGTAATTAAAATAATATAACTCATATCGAAAATTCCAACAACAGCAATCTAAGGATCAACCTTGCTCAATATAATAATATTACCCAGATTTCAATATGCGCAATGGCTTGCACAGGATATTCTGCGCCGTGAACGTCGATTTTGCGGCTCGGAACCACATGTCACACGCCCTCTTAAACTATCAAGCTTTCTTTGAAAAGTATAACAAAATTCAAAAAAATTTACATTATTTGGATTGACGTCACCGGTTTGAATATGGAGATTAATATATAGCCGTTCACGTGAACGCTAGCATTTTTAGGAGTGGTTGTTTTCTCGGAGTACTCCTAACACTGCCGTCTTATGCCCATACATGCATAACACACTACTTATATGCGCAGTCGGATCCGGCAAATATCAAAATTTTCTGGTCCTAACACATGCTAGACCTGGTTTTACGATGAACGTAATATTCCATAGTCCGGTGGTGGATGACGTCCTACAGCATAGCACGCTTGGGCTTGTTAAGTTATGAAATTGTACTCCAAAAATTAAATGTACATTTACCACACTGATCAGGAGGAAAGTTAATAAAGTAGGCATGGTAAAACTGTTTCACGTACAACAATTGTAGCGTTTCTATAGACTACTTTCTTTATAAGCCTATTCTTATATAATATATGAAAATGTGTTTACGATTCGTGCATAAAATGAACGTAGTAGGAGTAATATTGCACTGTGAATATCAACTTAAAAAGTACATTTCTTCGCGACACAAAACTACCTGACATTTAATTGTTTAAACAATATTTAGAATTTTGTTGCTTAACATTGGACAGTATTGTATCCTATAATGAAACATTTTTAATTGTTTAAACAATATTTTGAGTTTCGTTGCTTAACGTTTAATAGTATTGTATCTTATAGGCTACTTGAAACCATTACACGTTAACTTTTGTTTTCACTAAATCATTACTACACAATATTCAGTAAATATACGAACGAATAGAAAAAAAATTTTAAGTAAATATTTGTAAACTGTCAGTGAGAAAATTTAACGCACTCCATTTAAACGGTCAGCCTTCATCTCGTCTCCAATCCATAAGTAACAATTTACAAAGACGTCTTTAAAAATGAGCACTTACTGTTGGATAATATCTTTGTAGTGATCGGCGATGAAAGAAATAAAGTTGTTGACACCAGTTTCGCTGCTGAAAGCTGAAGTTATTACAATTATATTGTCCTGGTTTCTGATAAAAATACTTTTGACGAAGTATTTCATGAAGTACCTGGAACACAGAGACATACATCACAGTCTGTCACCAAGCATGGGCAAATTTTTTTAGATACATCGGTATTGATGGCGTTATTTTAATATAAATATTTAATTTAAAACCTACTTAAAATTAAGTATAACCTAAAATTGTCACGCATGACAATAATATACAACTACAAAATATGTCGTAGCATAAAATAATTTTTTTTGTGTATGAAATGTAATTATGAGGATGTTTGAAGCCGTGGAATCATGTAGTGAATTTATATGGATATTTCAATAACCAAAACATTTCAATTTTTTAACAGTGCAAAACGTATCATAATATTAATCACAATGATTTCGCAGACATATTTAATTACTGTCAAATAATTTACACAAACTGTAATTACGAGCCGCATTTCCCAAACAGACGAAAATAAAATTAGATTTTAACCTGTACAGTTATGTTTTACTGACTAAATTTAATAAAACATTTTTCGGACAAGGTTAGCCAATTTAAGGAACACACGTGATTTTTTTTAACAAACATCGCACATTCACACTGAGAGGCAAAGTATAAAACTGTGTCTAACGAGAAATATAGTTACATTAAAATAAATAGGTTAGTTTTATATTGTTAAAATCAGGCCATTGCCTTTTTTTTTAAAGCGATTAGACAATGAAGTAAAGCGAAGATATTTGCAAACGCGATGTACCCAACAATTGCTTACTTTTCGATGGATTTCCTATAGGTTATTATCATCGAAATTTGTAAAAGTTCTTAAAAGTAATGTACAGTGCATATTATTAGGCCCTAACATGAACAGACGTCGTATAATAAGCATAAAAAAATATAGTAAAAGAGCACATTAGCAAGAAACAACTACGAACATTATTAAAAGCAACCACAAAAATTTTATAAAATCACTTACTGTCATACTGTAAGGACATGTTTCCAATATATCATTATAAAACATATCATAAGCAACCTACCACTCAAGTGAAGTTAACAGATTCTGTTCAGCCTCACACAGTAAGGTTATCAGCACTGATAATGTTGATAAGGGAATTAATAAAGGAGTGGGAGAAACAGGAGATTCTGGAGAAAACCCGCCAACCAACAGGATAGTTCTGGCACGATACTTATATTAAAAATTCCGGGACACGATCCCACAGGAAATTAATACAAATAACATTGGTGGGAAGGCGAATTCCCTTACCAGTTCACCAACCGCAGTCTCTTAGAAGCAAGCTACTAAAGATTTTTACTTTCGCAAGCTTCTGTAACATATTTTCTCAGCGTGCTTTATTTATGGCAAGTAAGTAAGTACTGCTGTAAATGTTTAAATGATACATTTTCCTGGTGTATGGAAACCTAATACCACATCTGAAAAAAAAACAGGTTATACAAAATTGTCACAAATATTTTAAATATTTGAATAGTTAATTAATGGTAAACAAACCTTTTCTGTACATTGTCACGATATATATATATGATGTCAGAAAATAATAAGCAGAAAATGAAACCAACCATGGGTGTGGCTCTGGGGAGCAATTTGAGTTAAGATACCTGAGGGCGCAAACCAACCATTAAGCACCTGTGAGCTTTTATAATTACGGGGACACGTAGCAACGTCGCGCAATGAGAAGTATAATGTGTAATTGTGCAATTATGCGATGTAATACTCTTCGCTGATCCCTCGTCCCTAAAAGTTTATGTTTGAAAAAAAAAAACTATTGCTATTACACACTAACGTTGCGTTGCAGTAACGGTTTACAAAAAGCTACCAAGGGACAAAGAAAACAAAAAACATCTGTCACGTTTTCTCGTCAAGTAGGCCTACATCAAGTGTTCAAAGTGGCCTACTTTCACATCGTCGCAAAGCCATGCGACATCTTGTGACATTCATAACAAAACCTGCGAACTATTTCGGGATGGTCCCTTATTTCGCCGGCAGCAGCTACAATTCTTGTAACAAGATCTTCGGGAGAAGTAACCTCTGGGCCGTCGTAAACCAGGTCTTTCATCCAACCCCAGTAAAAGAAATCGGGCGTAGTGAAATCAGGCGACCTTGCCCACTGAGCTACGAGACCCACAGTCTAACTGCCCAGCTCGAAACACACAAGGGTTGTAGAAGCCGCACACGATGCTGACTATTGCGCTACGTTGCCAAGTGTCCTTGTAATTAGAAATGCTCACAGGGACTTAATGGTTGGTTTGCACCCACATGTATCTTAACTCAAATTGTTTCCCAGACCCACACCCATGCCTGGTTTCATTTTCTGCTCCTTATTTTCCGACAACCTACATACATATTCTTACCACTGAACAATTTTACAACTGTATTACTCTACAAATATTCTTCACAGCAAAGAAATAACAAAAGTATTTTCATATAAGTGCATCAGGGGTGAGATGTGTCGGGAGGTTGGTAGTACTTACTCATGGGCAGCTGTCTCGTTGCCGGTGCAGCCCAACGCCTCCAGCAACACAGTCTTCTCCGTGGCTACGGTTGTGGTGACGTAGCGCTTCCACATAGCGGCGTAGTCGTCGTAGCCACCCGCCTGAAGTCCGTAGCAGTACACAACCTTTGCCACGTCCGGCGATACCCTGCGCATGCGCACAACACTACTGAGACAATACCGCACAAGCTACATACTATACTAAAACCACAACCTTCGCACTACGGAACTATATTTCCTTGAGTTAACGTTTTTAGGACAGCTCACTGTGCTTAAAAATATCGTGTAGTGCTTCTATGTACACAATAAAGTTTATGAATTATTGGACAATTTAAATGTTAACCGGATTATTGAAGACATATGAAATCTTGACTAGTATGGTTTTTGTTTACAAAATTTTAGAATTATTTTAACAAAATAAAATATAATCACTGTGTTCGGATATTTGTTTTGCATCGCAGAGCAATGCAACCAAAGCCCCTCCTTTTAATTCCCTTGTCACCCATATTATGTATGCATGCATGGTCATGATCGTTAAGCATAGAACACTTTAATACCTGCTGAACAGTAATGTAAGAAACAAGTACGTGTTTGCCACTGGGTTATTACATCATTAATTTGTTTTGTCATTTATGGCTATTTGTTTCTGTACGCGTGATATGAACAAATGGTAGTGTTTTGAATACTAATTTAAAAAAAAATGTTTCTGGTTTAATAACTCTTTACTTATACTACTTACATAAATGGTGTGTTCTTCATTTGTTAATTTTCAACTTCGTTTGGCATAAAGAAACTCTTCTCGAAACTTTTCGCTGCACCAGTATATACCCTCCAAATGTATGTGTTTACATAAATATATATGTTTGTACATTTGCATACGTAAACAAGATTAATAATAATTTTTTTTTGTTTCATTGTAGTATTAATATTAATTTTTTGCGGTATTGTAATATTAGTCATAATTATTATCAAAATGTTTATGAAACATGTGGTACTTATAATAATAAGTAAGCACAAAATATAAACGGTAAATGATGTGTGTTTTCGTAGTAATATGTACAGTATAAACGTGAATCCCTGTTATACCCTTTATGAAGGGACCCAAAAATGTCGATTTTATAAATGGGAAAACATTATAAGAGGGTAATGACTTTTTACATTACAGTTGAAGGAACTAAATAAAGGTAACCCATTATAACCAGGAAACTGTTATAAGTGGAAAGATTATACGAGGGTTTATGTGTGTGTGTGTATATATATATATATATATATATATATATATATATATATATATATATATAAAGAGAGTGATAGAGAAGGAAAGAGTTATATGAGCGTACTAAGAAAGTATTACTGATGGATTTCCACAGACCAGAGTTCTCTTAGAAACATTTCTCAAATACCGTGTGTATGTAGTGTAACTCTGTAACTCACTTGTTCTTCTCAGGATCGTTAATGAAAGCTCTGAACTTTGAAACTGCTGTCTGCACGCATGGTGTGTGTCCAAGGTCACAGGCCAGCGACACGATCTCACTTCTGAGTAATTTAGTCACGTGGTCGTCGGTAGACTTCTCGTCGAACCCCACAGAGTCGTAGACTGGTTTTGCAAGACCGAGAACGAAATCCTGCAAATAAATAAAGCACATGCATTTACTTCCCTTTTATACATTGGTCATGTTGTTCAACTAAAGAAACCAGAGTTTTCACATGTTTGAACATACCGGAAAAACTGTCATTATTTCGTTGGTTTGAACTTATTTAATGAAATTGTAGTCATCGTTGTGCTTCTAGTACAAGAAACTTCGCATCTCCAGTACTGGAGGTTTACTATTAGCATGTGGTCCATTTGGCGGCGAAATGTCATCTGCCTAATCACTAGGGACCTGAATAACTCGCGTTTTTTTACGGCACAAGCTAGAATTGAAATAAAATAACTCTAAGTTCGGGTCGTTTTCACCATTGGACCTCGACTAACTGACACTTCATGGAAGACGCTAAGCCGATAATAAAGAAGCAAATGAATGCACGTCTATGTGGCATTACTGCGTCCGCGAATAGCCAATGGGCAGCTGTTGTTTGCTGCAGTAAACATATATTCTTGGAGGCTAGCCTACAGGTAAGTGAACACGAGCATTTTTCAAATTTCTACATCACTCAAGTTTGCCTATGCACAAAAATTATTGTTCTCAAGCGTTGTAGATAATTTTAACGGGAAATCAGAGGGTCGATAACGGTAGCAGTCGATCTGTTACTTACAATTTTGTGATATTATTTATGGTTAAATTTTTTTTGCAACTAAAATTAAAATTAAAATAACGCAGGTTTAGTATCTGTATAATTATTGTAATTCAGTTTTACGGTGTCATTAAGCCCACAACTAATAACTGAAGAATTTTTCTGATTGTAATAACATACTAGCTAGATTCTAATACCCTTTTCACAATTGAAGTTAGTTTGACTGCTACTCAAGTGGGATGTAAGTTTTGACCAAGGCAGCGTAGTTTTACATTTGCCTCTCGTTAGATAATGGATGTCTTATCGATACGTATCAGTTAAACACACACGTAAATACGTTAAATAAAAAAATGTTATCCGTGACGGAAGAAAAGAAGTGGCAAGCATGGGGAGAGCAATTTGTAGGGCAAAAATTTCAACATCGCGATTACATCTGAACGCAATAACGACGTTTTTTATCACTCTGAATCCGGACTCGCAAAGTGGCTTAGCATTCGTCTAAAATGCTCTGGCATTAGTATAAAATTGTTCGTTGTATTGTAATAATTCTTGGGATTTTGCAATCAGTATGAATTGAACCACTGACATATTTAATGAGTGATGTTGCGTGTCGAGAACGTTTCTGAAATTTCCGCGTTTAAAAATCTGATTAGTTCCACACTGTAAGTTCAGGGTAAAGTATTTATTACGTTACTTGTTCCAAAGTTTGTCTAAGGAAGTGGTTACAGCAAAATTATTATCTATCTCTTGTTAAGTCTGAGACTTACAGAGTTCGTTAGATGAACACGATCTTATGTCTAACGCAATACAAATACAAAAAAGTTTGAACTTTTATTTTGTCGCAAATGGTATCAAAGGTTTTGCGTAGCTCCAACGTGTCACAACAGAAGACGGTCCGACCTGTCACCGATTTGGCCTTATTCTTACAATCTTTTTTTTTTTTTTTTTCGCATAAACTGAATTGCATAAGTTCAGGAGCAATCACGTAGATCGAAAGACAGAATATTTTATTTAAATATATTTTTCATTATTAATGAACTATCAATCCTTTTCGAGCATCAAGACAAGCGTAAAAATGGATGAAACATGCGGTTTCACGAACAGTTATGACTGCGAAATTTTCTGTAAGCAAACTTCAAAGTTATCATAACGAGCGCATCAAATAGTTACATTTATTAACGTTCCATCAAAGTACACGGTCATCGGTTGAACAACTACGTTGAGGCAATTTGCCGCGAGGAAGACTGCATGCCAGTTGAGCACATTGTGCATAGAGGCGAATAGATAAGCCAAGGTAACCCAAAGTCAACATTATTGCCCGCACTTTCCCACACCCAATTCATGAAAAAGAACCACAGCCACGTGGTATTCTTAACCTTGCTTGCAAATTTTAGTTGTTTTTTTTTTTTCAGCAGCACATATAAAATAAACTATACCACTAGATGTAAGTAAATTATAAGACCTCACTTTCATGGTTTAAACCTCGTGACAATTTAAGTACATGTTACATAGGACACTTACAAATCCTAAAAATACTAAGGAAATTGTGGATCCTTGGGGATCGAGTTTTAAAATTGTATTTTGTCATATTATAGAAACGGCAAGGAGCTTTATCTCGATTCTGGGAGCGATATGAATTGTACATGTAATATTAAACCTGTAGAGAATCACCGTTCGAACTTTTCCGTTTCATGAGATAGACGTCAACATCTAGTGATATCATACAATTTATTCGTCGCCGGGTGCTTAAGGGCGTCGTCTACTAGAATCATGAAGAGGCGCGCAGACCTTTAACAATCCTGATTTCATTCGAAAACCATTCAACATGTTGTCACGCGGTTAGGCTACGAAAAGCATTTAAGGACATTAGTACAGGTCTATAATATTGCCATTAACTGTTATCGTTCCTAACTAGTATTTTTTTTAGTGTGAAAGTGACCGAATCGGGACTTTTGACGCAGATTTTTATGTAAGAGTAATCATGTTCCCGATATTCGGAATATTATTGACCTGTAGAGCGACTCTTTCCCTTTCGTCGCGTAAGATAAAATTATATGGTCACCGCTTACGGGCGCGGTCTACCGCAATTTTCATCATCATTATTTTATTTTGTATTTGTACCAGATATTTTTTTTCTTGTTTTAGACACAAAATGTGACTAAATTTGGACCTTATGAATTTTTTTTATCTCTCATAGTTTTCGCGTAATGGCTTCTTAAAGTCATATTTTGCATGTTTCCGTTTTAACGACTACACTAAAACCAACTGATATACCAAACTCAAAAAAATCACACTGGATAAAGACTTTGCAGGCTACAATGACATGCTCATAAAATTAAAGAATAAACATTATTTGTATTTTTAAAAAAATTATTTAACTTTTTAAATTTTTATTTTTAGTTTCAGCATTTTTTTAAAATTCAAATAATTTTTATTCTTAAATTTCATGAGCATGTCATTGTAGCCTGCAATGTCTTTATACACTGTGATTTTTTTTTTAGTTTGGTATATCAGTTGGTTTTAGTGTAGTCGTTAAAACGGAAAAATGCAAAAATATGACTTTAACAAGCCATTACGCGAAAACTATGAGAGATAAATAAATTTCACCGGAGGCAAATTTAGTCACATTTTATGTCTAAAATAAGAAAAAAAAATATCTGGTACAAATAAAATATAAAAAAATGGTGATGAAAATTGCGGTAGACCGCGCCCTTAAAGTCTTGATGTCCACGAGGGATTACTAGGGCCCGGTAGTTTTCGCGAAAAGATTTTTGCCCCACTTTGTTTCAGTGTCTTACGTGCACACCTGCAGTTCAACTTCATGGCTACTGACAGTGTGTTTTTGTGCAGAGTCGTTATTCATTTGACTGTGCCAATCAGTACACGGATAACTGTCACATATCACGTATGTGATTTGCGGGTTTAACCTCCACACGCTGGGTGTTACGACATCCAATCACTGACCACATAGCAGAGATGCAGGTGCGCACGTAAGGCACTGAAACAAAGTGCTGCAAAATTCTTTTCGCGAAAATTACCGGGCTCTAGGGATTACTAAAGATTGTTCGGTGTTAGAACACGCCCGTAAGGTGCTGCCGCCATCCTTCCTCTTCCACTTTGAACCTTCCTCCCTCGCAAGGCTCGTGTTAGGAAGGAAGGTTCAAAATGGAAGTGATAGTACGCCGTGCGCGGTGCCAGTATCGTTGCTGATGCGGCCGCCACACTGCTAACCTAATCTGCGGGAGATAAGCGCGCATGGATCTCGTACGTATTGGATTTCCAGCGCCTTCGCCCACCTTCTTACACATTGTTGCCGACTAATAGGTCTACAACTCGTTTTCTAAAGTAACTGATAAAGCTTCCAGTGACGATCCCGCTTATTTGGCTTGCAGAAAACTCAATATCAGACTGGACTCAGTGAAGCAAGTTCAAATTCTTTGGTAAAATTATTAAGTTTGTAGTGTTTTTATTTCATAGTCAATATCTAGTTACATTTATTTGTTTACAAAACATGTTTATTAAATTTCAGATAATATTTTCAAAGTTATTGGCGAAATTCCATATGTTTGCAAGTTTAAGGCGCTCATTATCTGTAAGGTAAATAGCGGAGTTAAAATTCGACATACGCACACCGCAGATTTAAAGACGTGTATTTATAACTATAAGATATTTTGATAAATCAAACAGTAGTAGATGCCTCCAAAGGACCTAAGGCAAAGGTTAGATTGTAGATGGACAAGCAAATACGTGTGGGCTTGAAAAAATAAAACGTCGGCATTCATGTGTAAGCTCTATTTCCCATATTTTTGGCTGTTGGCTTAACACTGCCATTTAAATCATGACGTATTTTAAGTAATACATATAAATATTGCAAAATGTTTTGGTTTAAATCCCCTGAATAGGAACAGATGAGTGTAAAAACAATTTAATTTTGAAAACATATAATGTAAAACCTTTTCACAATAAAATATATTTGCACGGACCGCTATTTCCAGCTCATATTAGGTTATTTATAACTTACTACTGATTTAGCAAGAGATTTGAGATAATTTCATACAGTAATTTGACGAGACACGCATCGATTTTAATGGCTGCTAAATAACAAAAAAGGAATTCAGTTCTACTGAATGAAATACGTATTTGCTTCGAAATATGTATAAGTAGATTTAACAGACTAACACTCGCTTATTATAGTGAGAGTTTTTACATAAGTGAGTCAGTGTTATGGACAGAGAAAATCCTCTCCCTTCCAGGATGTATGTTTTCATATCATGCAGAATCATATACATATGTTTATGTAATTAGAAAATACAATGTAAAATTGCGGAGCATATTATAGCGTAATGTTTATTTTGAAATAAATATTTAAATTTCGGTATGTGAGATATTTCTGTATTAAGGTGTTTTCCTTTCTTACTGAGTGTGAATGTCCACCTACGATACATACATCACATTAAATAATTTTTATATATACAATTTAAAAATGTGAATTAAAATGTGTATTCTTATCAATAATAAAACCGTAGTTGTTACTTTATATTATAGTTATCCAATAACTCAGTTTTCTACGTTTAGTAAACAATAACCGTCAGGAGATACTACTTGTATCGTGTATTAAATGTATTTGGTTACAAGTTTTACTGCAGTGCAACCATTATGCGATATCTTAAAATATATGTTTGCATTCTTATGGCTACAAATTTCATTAATGTCGTAACCTAGAGTTTAAAACAATGCATGAACTTCCCAGTGGAGCATAGGCTTAAACCCGACATATATACTTGATTTTGTGTTTTCTTTTAGGACAAAATTTGTTATTTAAACCAATTATCATTAAAACAAAACAATTGGGCAGTTCTAAAAAACCGATTACGTTCTAGGGTATTAAGTATAGGGTCCATTGTACGATTAGATTCAATTACTTCAGTGGAGCGCCTTGGCATAGTCTACTAGGCATCCAAAGTTGCCCTCACTCCTATAAAGTTCCTACCAAACTTTAATAATTACGTTCTAAAGAGCGTTTGTGAGTTTGGTGGCGGGACTGACCACATTCTTGTCACTGTGCGTTTCAACATTGCCCAAACTACATCGGTTGGCTAGAAATTTGATCTAGGTGGGCAATAAAGAAAGTCGATATCTGGATGGCTTGACAACAATGTCTGTATACGTAGAATTGTGTAAATGAGAGAAATATCTTCTTAAAACTGGACCACACCGCAGTATTACGTATTTAGACACTTGGAACCATTACATCATTCATTATATATATATATATATATATATATATATATATATATATAGGCTATATATAATGTGTGCATGCTATAAAGGTCACTGTTAAGCCGTTCTATGATTCGATTGACTAACCATGCTCCGTATAAAGACATCAAGCTCTGTCATGCAACAGGAACACTTCCAAAGCGAAGACTAGTTGAAATATAACGTGCATCGTGTCACTTTCCCTTAGGCCTGGATACTAATACAGACCTGTTATTAGCCGATGTGTATCATTGTACGCTGCCAAAGATACCCGAAGTGGGACTTAGAATTCTGGCCTGTAGATAGGCGACATTTTATGATTTGCCAACTGTACTTACACTGTAAATTATTTAATTGTATTTAGTTATTTGGTTTTTGTGGCTAAAATGTCGGTGTAACAAGCATATTTTGACTTCTATGGACTGTGTCAGGAAAACTAAGGTAGACATAATAATATTTATAAGAGAAAAATTTACTCTGAGGAACGTCTACAAAACAAACTTTGTTTCGTGAAAATGTAAAATTATTGTTTTTTCACACTTGAACGACCTTAAAGTAAATTAGAAGGGAACTTATATTGATAAAATTGTATAGGATTTATTAGTTTTTCTATACAACTAGAGAAACCAACTCTTAAAATAAAATTGCAATTTTTATTCTGTAATAATAGTTTATCTCAACATGTGATACTTTTCATTGTACTGTGCAAACACATTGTTTTAGTAGCCACTGTTATATGAACATTTTTTTATAAATCCAGATTGAAACAAAAATTTACCATTTTTTTATTTTGAAAGTTATAATTTTTTATTTACAATATATCGTATTTCAGGAGATGGTGACAGCAGTATAATGAATAAGTTGGTGAAAGCTCAGCTATATGGTCCAAACGTTACTATCACTAAAATTGAATGTTTAGTAATCACATACTGCGAAATTATCTTCGAAGGATTCGCGGTATCGCACAAAACACAAAAAAATGAACATGGTCCCGTTTCTCCTGTTCTGCGAAAGGCAGTATCTGACAGACAACTTCGTCTTCGATCGGCAGTGACTGGCGCTATTCATCACAGGCGTGCTCAAAATGATTTACCAACCGACAAAAAATAGAAGAACTGAAACGTGATATTTATAATGGACCATACCACGTATTTGGTGAGCATACAGGATACGAGTCAAGAGGTTATTTCTGCAGTGGTTCTAAGGAGAAAGAAGAAAACCTTGTACCATCTCTAAAGAAAGCAGGGATGTGGCAAGAAATAATAGCAGCTCGAAATATTGTTGCATATCATGCTGTAAGTCTTTTACATAATGTCAATACCAATGCAGCAGAGTCTTTCAATAATGTTGTCTGCAAGTACATTTCTAGTAAGACAGTAAATGTTTCTTTGAGATGAGGCTATCAAACCAGAAGTAACTTGTCTGTAATTGCTTACAACTCGGGCCTTCAAACGCAGTAATTTATTCATAAAGGGTTAACAAATCACAGTCCTGGAAATGTTACTAAAGCTCACATACAGTGTAGGGAACGTTCAGCCGAGAAAAGAAAGTGCAGGAGAATAGACAACCCACAAAAATTGAAACGCAGGAAGTTGCAGATGTCAGGTCCTGACAGCGAGTATGGCTGTGTTGAAGTAGGATTTCCCGACATGGAGCCAGACGTCTATGCGGAAAAGACCGCTGAGTTTCTTGCTCGCCTGCATCTAACAGATAAAGACTGAGATGATCTTCAAATTGCTATCAAGTGTCAAAGTGATTCTCTTCTTTGGAAAGTGGAGTGCCTCAAGCGACTGACAGCATCTCACTTTGGTACAATTTGTAAAATGAAGACATCCACCAAACGAGCTAAGTCTCTTGTAAATAATTTGTACAGCAAGTTTTCTGGGACAGCAGACACGAGATATGGTTTGGAAAATAAAAGAAATGCTATTGAGGATTTTAAAGTTAACAGTGGTGAGTAGGTAGTTCGATGTGGCTTATTTATCGATCAGAATTGCCCATGGCTCGCGGCATCGCCTGATGGTCTTGTTGGAGTTGATGGAATTCTTGAAGATTAATGTCCTGCCGGAGCCTCAAAGCTAACACCAGAAGAAGCAGTCAAAGAGAAGAAAGTTACATTTTGTAACTTTGTAGACGGCAAAATGATTTTAAAGGAAGAACATGTGTACATGTACCAAGTACAGGGGCAAATACATATTACAAATCGAAAGTATTGCTATTTTGTTCTCTGGACACTACGTGGATCACTAGTCCAAAAGAATGAAAAAAAAAAAAAAACGACACTTTTTGGGAAGAAAAAAATGATTGAGAAACTGACTCGTTTTTACATGGATAGTCTCCTTCCAGAGATAACTGATCCTCGCTACTCCAGGAACATGGAAGTTAGGGAACCCAGTAGTAATACCTGAATATGTTCATGTGAAATGTTTTTTTAACGTAGTTTGTGCCCAAGTAGACACATTTGAACTTTTTTTGAAGATTGAGGTTTTTTAAATTACCTACTTGGTTATGAGTAAAAATGTTAAACTATTGAAGTATGCGGTTCGGATGAATGTTGTTCCTGAATATATCTGTGGGCCTGTAAATGAACAGATGAGTACCATTGTCAGTACTTTTACCTATAGAATTAAATATTGAAGTTCTGTATTATTTGAAATGCAGTATTGTAATACCTCGAAACTGCCCCTTAATCTGAGATCCTGTGATCTAGGATTAAATGTGATCCTGAGATCATTGTATAGACGAACCGCGATTGGGTTTAAGCATTCTGGGTTTACTTGAACTGAGTTTCAACGCATAGTAATATGGAAGTTTTATGGGTTGTAACCTCCCATTTTTAAACAATTTTTTTTTAAATTTCACATTATAAATTATTTACATTATTCCTGATAGAAAATGCTATGTTTAGTTACGAAAACTGCAAAAATAGAACTATCTTGCTCCTTCAAATCCAAAATTTTTTGTGGAGGACCCCCCCCCCCCACCTTCCTAAAAGTACATTGTCAGTGTTTCTTTATAATGATCACAACTTTTTTTCTAGCCAAAGTAATTTTTCATTGCGAAAAGTGCCAATATAGCACTACTATGCACCTGAAGATTCAAAATTTTCCCAGCAGAGAACCAACGCACCCCCGCCCCGCTCAGATAGAGTGATCTGTTTTATTTTATAAAATCCATCTTAGTCACAATATATTAGGAAAATGTACATAGGGAAATATAACATTTTAGTGTTTAGAATATTTAATGTTTAGTTACGAAAACTGCTAAAATAACAGTCTTTTAAAGCTTAAAATTTTAAATTTCTCCCAGGGAGGAACTCCCGGACCACCCTCCCACTTTAAATTTATGCTTTGTATTCCTTCTTAAATTCGTCTCCTTTAGCCACAAAAAAATTGGAAAAATTTCACATGAAAATAATAACATTTTACCTGTAGAATATTCAACATTTAGTACAACATTTAATTAAGAAAACTGCTAAAAATACATCATATTACAACTTGAAATCCAAAAAATTACCAGGGGACGGTGCCTGGACCCCCCTCCTTGTATGGAATTGTTGGTGTCCCTTCATAAAATTCCTAAGTCAACTCTCCCCCCTTTTATTTTTCGTTCGCAAATCCTAGCTATGCCACTGAAATGCTGAGACTACAGTATTCGTCAAAGGAAATTATTTACGATAGCAGAAAGTGTAAATAGTTATTTTAGCTTAGCAAGCGCGATTTAGTACAGCATTTAATTTTTAAATGTTAAATTAACAATTTCACCCCAACCCACGATATAAGTATTATATTACTATGTAGGAATTCATTATGTAGCCAACTTTTAAATGTGTGTTATTGGAAACAAATGTAACCCATAATGAATGTTGTATTGTCGTTTACTTTCATGATTTACAGTTTAATTAAATAAAATTTTTAATTATATACATAAGCCAAAAACTAACGAATATATAATTTAATTGTAGAATAGTGTATTAATGTTCGGTAAATTCAATTTTTCGCCATCCATTGTCTGTTTTGACAACCAAAACAATTTTTCATATTTTATAAACGTCTTTTATGCTATATGATAACTGCAAGTAACTTTAATATTGGCCTAATGCGATGTGCAGTACAATGTGACTATCTTAAACAAAAATGTTTATTATTTAAATAAAAATATAGTGGCTTGAAGGCATTTAAATTTAATTTAAAAAATATTGTACGTTTTAAGTATTTTTGGCAGTAAGCAATCACATACATAATTTTTTTTATGAATCGTGTTCCCCTTACGCTGTGCATAACCTCAACAACAATATACGAACCAAGATTAACATTTTGAGTCACCGAAATTCGGTGATTTCGAAGCATTCGATTCAATCGTTTGTGAAACCGGCACCTAATAGTGTAAACATGTTGAACATAAAATTATATATGTACACTGGTTTTTAAAGGCATACCCTATGTTTTGAATTTAGAGTTTTTTGCTATGTTCGGATACTTTGAAAATAATAGGGTAGATAATGTGCTATTAGCGCTGAATTCCATAATGCAAACTGAAAGTGCATCAATGAATCCAACAATACGCACAATTATTTTGTTATGGTTTTATGATCTTTAAGTTTTTCATTTTGTATATTTGTATATTGTCTGTTTGAGATTGAACTGTTATTTAAAGTATATAATACCGTGCTAATGTAAATGTTTTTTTAATTATAAATAAATATATCATAATTATACATTCATTTGGATTATTGCTACATCGAGCAATATGTATAGAATTTAGACATCGTGCTGTATTATCGCCAATAGATCTAAAATTATTACTTTTTAATTTGCACTCATGTGTTTTTTAAACTTTGTAGACCAAAACCATTACCTTATACTGTCGAGGTTCGTATCTACCTGCGCTCAAACCGCGTTGCAGGGTGTTGCGATTAGTTATTTTTCAAACGCAGCCAACCTAGATAAGAACCTTAAAAAATGTACTGTTTCAGCTGTAGATACTTAACAACACTTTAATATTATTAGAATGAATATGTAACTGTTTTTTAATTAACATGTAATAAGTTAATTGTTAAGTAGACCTTACAAATGTTTTTGTTTGCGTTGTTATCGAAAAGTTGAATATTTTTACTGCACTCACAACGCCAAGTTTGTAGAGTAAAGTTGGTAGCTTGATAATCTGTAACGACGGGTGTTATCTCTTTGGGCAGATGGGGTTTGAAACGTAAGGAGCGATATGACCTTCACTAGCTATCTTCCTCTCTACTCCTCCCACTTCTTTTGTCAGCTCATCTGTATGTGGGGAGAAACAGAGGGGAAGAAATTCACACCCGTAGTTAGGAACACTGCCACCAGCCACAACCAAACCAAATACGTACGTTGACGCTGGGCATAAATTCCCACGGTTCCGCCCGGCGCCCTTAAACATGTTATTTCAAAAAAAAATTTAAGAGCCTAGAATTAACAGTTTACCAAATTTACCGTTAAAATTAGTTGGCTGAATTTTGCAGCATTATTTAAACCACTGCATCACATGTGCATTTTTTTGAGAGCTACGCGCATTAATAAAAAATTATTTTGGATATAGTAGTACATTTTGTTAGCATACTTGGTATTCTATTATTATTAATGCAACAACTATGTGTACTTGTAAACGATGATTTTTAGGATCTTGCAATAGGAATTTCTTTCTAAGTAGCACTGCTAAAAAAAAAAACACAAGAAATATTCAAAAACCTGGTGGCAAATTAAATTTTTTGATATTAGAGATAATAACACTAATTATTTCCATGAACAACGCCGGTTTCAAGAGTTATTTTGTTACAGTTAAAAGGTCCCAACTAGACATAACATTGCACACAGAATCGTAGTTTTACTCCAAGCCTTTTTCCAGATTTGGGAAAATACAACTTTTGAATCTATTGTTGGCGGATATATAGCTCTCTTAATATGCATTTGGTTTGAATTTGAACCACGAGTTATATGCTTAATTTTTCTCGCAGAAAAAGCACCAGACATTTGGGCTGTCAATTCTTACAGTCTTTATAAATATGTACACATACTGACTGGGTAAATATTTGCCTACTGAGAATTTTTAAACTGTTAAGCTGCAAATGGACTGTCAAAAAACGCATTTGTATTTAGTGCCTGAACGAACAGTAATTTTGTAAATGAATATAAAATCACACAGAAAACATTTAGTGTTATTTTGAAAACAGATCGATGGAATACACTGTCGCCATCACCTCTCCACAAACGTACATGTACTACAAAAATGCCCTCGTAATACTCTTAACTATATAAGAAAATAAATACACCTACAGACACACCCCACACACACCTTATGCATTTGTGTAACTACGAATATATTTGTTTGTAATACATACAACAAAACCCTTATATTTTAATTTTACGAGGAGCACTATTGCCATTTAGTATCCAAAAGTAATTCATTTTGGAAGTAACTAATAATATTTACAGTGTACTAATTGAAAACGGACGATTTTTTAACACCAAATAAATTGTCATGAAACAACAATGATTGACCGATGTCAAAATTCATTATTTAGTCATTAGGTATTTTGCTTGCCTCTGATAAACTTAACGGCCGTAATAGATACGCAGAGTGAAAATGGGAATTTAATTTGTTTCGGTGTGTATTAAGGGTTTATTCAATGATTTGTCTGGAGGTACTTCGGAAAAACTTGGAAAAATTGAAATCATATTTTCCATACTGGGTATGGAATCTGGCTTCACCCGAATGCAAGGCGAGTATTTTACAGCCGATCTACCTTATTTGAATGATCGGGTTACAAATGTTGTGTGTAGGAATAATTACGTGAGAGACTGAGGAGAGAAATACCTCAGCGACGCGCGAAGAAGAGAACCGACAATTACTCCTTCCGTATAAATAGAAAGCATGCGATTTTACGTTTTATTTTGCTAGCAGACTTTACTTCAAACAGTTGTACATTACTTTAAAATAGTGTGATTGACAATTATTTGACACGGCACGCTCGAATGGACGGCAAGCCAATAGTAAAACTCCAGTGGCAGAACACCGTGAGTCATGACATAGTGGGTTCCTTCTTGTAAGAGGAGCAGCAGCGAATGAAAAAATATTTACTATATAGCGTGTACAATCCAGTAAATACTAGCCTCGATGTCAAATATGCCGTCAAATACAAGGGCATTTACGATTTTCAAATGTATGTTAATTAATTTTCTTCCTCAATTGAGTTATCTACTGATCAGTTAGCTTCTTGAAAACTAAACGACTTATAATATTTTGCAAGCAATCTGAATCTAAAATAATAATTTGAAACAAAAAATAAACCGTTCAGTCGTACGTAGGTGGTAATGTTGAACTTCAGTCATGATTATGACTGTGAGGAGACTTCATTGTATGTACTTTGCCATCAACACTATTCAACACTTAAATTAAAAATACTTGTACTACAGCGGATTTATGAACTACCTTCGACCAAATACACGCAAGGTATACAACTGTATTTAGTAATAAAACATTTATTTTACATATTCGGTTATTTTCTCATAGTGGCGGTCGGTGGCGGTTGCCAGGTACGAACACAAGCAGTTAAATTCCGTTAAGTTTATCGGGAAAATAGTAAGACTAATTTTGGTGGAACAAAATGAAAGCAGTGTACGTATTAGAAATAAGAAATAATATAAGCAGCGATGGTTTAGTAAGTTATTTATCGTTTTAACATTGCATCATTGGCTGCTTGAATATAATAACAGTTAAAAATAGCAGCACCGCCCGTGACCGCATTATAACTCTTAATTTTCCACACGCTTCCCTTGGATCAGAAGTATGACTGTTTCAAAAGTGAAAAAATTGCTATGCCTTTCTAAGTGCAATTCATAATTACGAAAAAAAAATAACTAGATATCAGTGTGGCATATTTGTGTAAATTCGAAATGAATGTATATTTTGTTAGGTTAACTTTTCATTTAAACATTTCTAGTTGTCAGTCGGCCATGAGCTAAACATTGTAATGACTATACAAAACTGAATAAATAATGCATTCACATTTGTGAGCTAGTTGACGCTACCACCACTTACATGTTAGCCTGCAGATGCAGCTTATTATTCGTGAGCGATCAGAAAGATTCTATAGGGCCTACCGAGTAGATTTTTCATGGTCATAGGTCGACGGCAAATGTATCAGATGTGTAAAGTTTTGAGAATCTGCAGTTCCATCTGGCCACACAACGCACCGGTCTCCACTGTCCGTAGTGGAGTTATCACTTCGAAGTAATGGTGTTCCAGGTACAAAAACGAATGATGTTTTCCGGAGGATACATACCTTGAAAACTGAGTAGTCGGACGATCCCTTGACGCTGGCGTCGAGGGACTTTAGGATTGCGATTGCGGCGTTCCAGGGCACGTAGTCTGTCTCCCGGGAGAGGTATCTTAGTAGCTGGATGAGTATGTCGTGGTCCAGCTTACCAACGCGACTCAGGACGTAGGCGTCGTCTAGTATCTGCGCGCGGTTCACTGCCGGGATCACCGTGTGTTGTTCACTATCCAGCTGCAGTGCTAGCAGCTTCCAGTTCGTCTCGTCGTAGTTCACTCGGTAGAATCCTGCAAGCACAGAGAAGAACCAACAGTTCAACATCCGTAGAGAAGTGTGCGGAGGTAAAACACTCACCTGGCGTTCGGGAGGATTGAGATCAATTACCAGTTCTGACTATGCTAACTACGAATTTCAGATATTTCCGTAATCACTGAATGCTAATGCCGGGATGGTTCCTTAAATAAAGCCGTTGTGTATAACATTTTCGTTTCCTTGCACACCGCACAAAAGGCTATGAAGCCATAGTGGTATGCAAATATACACTGGCATGCCAGCTTACACTGGCACACTGGCCTCCCCTTGACGAGGCCAGCTGTAGATATTCCACAGAAGCACAGACAGGCAACTCACAGCAGGCTGTAACAAGCCAGGTAGCCGCTGGTTGCGAGGAGGACCACTCGCTCCAGCAAGCTACACTGTCATAGTGTGGGGATTCGCAATACGGCTAGCAGCAAGCTAGTATCGGCTTCCAGCAACAGCAACAGGGACACCTAAAGTCAACACGTATTTTATAAAACAAATTATAAATATATAGATCCACACGTTTAGTGTTTTTTTTTTTTCATTGCCCGACTTTACTAGTCAAACATGCTTCCCTGCTGAAGATCCACAGTCTCTACATAGGTGACCCTGGCGCGATATGACAATTTCTGGACGTGGAAGCATGTGCAAGTCGCCACTCTCGTCGCGCAAAAGAGTGGTACTGTCAGTGTAATTGTCACTACACCCCTGGCTTTCGTGCCACGCAGGCTTCTGTGATGCCTACAAACTACAGTTTGTCCCAAAATCTCCAGCACCGCCGGCTATTTTCTGCAATGACACCATGCTCCTGCGCAACAACTTTCAACAACTGCGATGCCACCGGTCTTCCGCGCCACCTCTCGCTACACCTCTGATCTTCCGTGTCACCTCAGATCTTCTGCGCAGTTATCGGTTCCTCATGCATCCCGTCCAGTATCACGAGTCGTTCTCTGGTTTCATGCACCAGCTTCGGTTTCTACACTATTGAATAAGATGCAAGGACATACTGACCACACAACATATCCGTATCGCATCTTCGCATCGTGGTGAACTCTACACCGCATCTTTTACCACAGTGATTTAAGGACATTCAGGACCATCTCGAAAACTCGTGTGAGATCCACTGTCTACTGTCACAGACGACAGCGTGCTGGTTCGTGGGCGTCCAAAACCAAAATGTTTGTACAGTTAGAAAACTTGTTTTGACAAGACGAAACCTAAACTACAAGTATGCCACCAAGGTCCCAGACAATCTGCACGTCTCTCACCTTCGGAGGAGTATGAATAACTGAAAACCGAATTGACACAACCGCTAAGTGCATCGCTGGAGCGGACAGTAAAACTGATTTTCGAGCACTAACAAATGGGAGACCGGAGACCTCAGTTCCTCTAAAACCTCCGAAGTTTGCCAGAGGCTGCCATTCCAGACCACCTCCTACGATACCGATGGTTAAGCAATCTCTGGTCAGCTGCACAAGATGTATTTGTCATCCGAGTTAACACTCCTCTGGACTCACTTGTCAACCTGGTCGAAGGCATCACAGACACCAACCCATTGCTGCAGGTGGATGAAGCAGCCTCAGGATGGCAATGCTGATGACTGAAAAAATCTGGGAAACCATCACGAAGCTGCGTCAGGAAATCTTACTGCCACAGCACACAGTGGTCAGTAAACATCATTCTCAGAAACCACTCCACATCTGATGGAAGTCACATGTGCCGGCCAAGAGCCCGCTGGTACAACCACTGCTTTGGGGGAGCAGAACGAAAGTGTACTACACCCTGCATATCCATGAAAACAACGAAGAGTGGCGTTTTAATGATAGTGGCCACCGATCCATCTCGATCTCCAGGCCTCTTCGTCACTGAACGACGAACTATAGGATACTGGTGAAGTCATCTATGTTTTTTCCCCATTCATGATTGATTGTTGTGTGCCCTTAATCAAGTTACACTCTCGTCGCTGTGTATGGTCGGTCCATCGCAAACTTTTAGCACTGTAACTTTTTCACTGATCCTTTGACTTACGCGCAATTTAGTCTGGCGGTTTGTGGAGGCCAATGTTACTAAACCTATCCTCCGGGAGGACTTTCTGCCCATTAAGTCTTTGGATCCATGTTCAGAACTGGTGTCTGGTGGACAAATAATGCCACTTAGTGCAGGTGGTACCAAGGTTACATGCCTCACCCGCCTATCAGGTACACTACAGCCAATTTATTACAACACAGTCCACCAAATTAACACTACTGCAGGCAGATTGTACATAGTAGATGATGCCGATTGGTCTAAGACCAGCTGCAGTTCGCCATGAGTGAGTTTGAGGCATTTCGTAAATTGGGAACAGCTCGCTTATTTGTCATTTCTCCACACGGTACTTAAGAATGTGTAGGAATGACATCCCTGTGTGGGTTACAGAGCGGCCACACTATTCCTAATGGTTCTCTGATTCCATACATTAAAAATATGGGTCCCATCCTGATTGGCAAAACGACATTTTCTACCATTTGCCACGTGTGCACTTACAGCAAATTTTCAGTTGTTTCTCAAGACATCTCCAAGACTGCCATTATAACCTATTTTGGGCTTTATGAATTCCTGTTCATTTCCACTGGCTTGCGTAATTCTGCCTGGACCTTCTTGAGATATAATAAAAAATTACTTAGGGGTCTGGATTCTTGTGTGTCCTACCTGTACAACATATTTCTGACATCCTGTGATGAGGCCGTGCCCGAACAGCGTCTCACTGAACACGAACATGCTTGGCAGCCTATGGACTCCTTATAATTCATATTAAAAGTATGGTGAGCCAGTCCAGTATCACTATTCTAGGGCACAGCATTTCAGTGAATGACTCTCAGTCATTGTGTTAGAAGGTTGATGCGATCATAAACTTCTAAATATTGACGACAATGAAGTAGTGCGACTGTTTACTGGCATACTGAAATTTATCTGCCTTTTTTTCCCCCAATGATGCTGAAATTCAGATTCCCCTTCATAAGCTCCTAATCGTTAGCAATAAGGGAAGCGATTATCTGGTGTGGTCGTCAGAGGGAGAAAAAAAGTCTTTGAGTCTTGCAAGATCAGCCTTGCTTAATCGGTACAGTTCTGCAACAGCATGTTGTAAGAGCTGTAAAATAGCTGGAACTCTTTTCTAAGCAATTGAACACAGCTCAACATAATTACGGTTCCTACGACAGTGAGCTCCTAGCTATTTATCTGGGACATCCAGCGATTCCGCCACATTGTTGAGGACTAAGGCTTAATCATTTTCACCACTCGTCTACGTCTTCGCTCATAACCCCGACAAGTACTCCGTCGCTCTGCCTGACTATTCTATTTCAATAGTCAATTCACCACAGTCGCTGGGTACATCCCTGACTCTGACAACACTGTCGCCGACACTCTGTCACGATTAGAAGCCATAAGTACACTGGACTGTGTGGTTAAGTCGCAAGTAGTCTATGAAACTAACCAAATAATGCAATTTTATTTACTTTATTCAATACCATAGCTGTACTAATTATTACTAACCCAGTTTTGCCATTCTTCATTCAATAATATTTTGGTTTCAATAAAATATTAACCCGCATGCGAAAATAACATAAACTTTTATTATGGCTTATTTAAGTGGCATATTTTGTGTTTCGCGAGGTCATCGGAGTAATTGATGTGAATTATTTGATGTAAGTAATGTTTGGGAGTTGGATAGTTCGTGACATATGAGGCACACAAAAGAACGTTACACTTGTGTTTACATATTTCAGGCCCTCCAATAATATTCAAAGAATATTTTTGCAAGGTATAAATTGGAAACAATTTTGAATTATAATGCATGAATAACGTGCATCAGAATCTTTAAAAAGTTATAGACGTGTATGATGCACATAACATTGCTTTATAAAATGATTTAGACGTTATTGAATGTCTCATAGATGCAATCTATCGGCGAGAAGTTTCTACGTCAGTTTAATGACTTGAGTATATAGGCTAGGATGAGACGCGATGCGTCTCCTTTAGCGTTCTACACATTTAGGTTATAAACGCAGAAAATAAGTTCACTCAGGCAACCAATATACCTTAAAGAAGACAGTCTCGTTAAAAATAACAAAAAAATATATATATTTTGTTCCAAGAATTATTTATGCTGTAATATTTTGTACATTGAAATGTAAGTAAACTGTTTTCCTTACTGACGTTAATGTATTTATATGTAACAAGTTTAAAAAAATATAATCTAAGGAATAAACCTACCCGGTAATCTAAAGTGATTGCTTTGCCGAGAATAGTTGTTATTACATTAGTATAGTTATATCAGTTAGAATTTTACAGTTCACTAATCATTTTTCATAGATCTATCATGGTTAGGTGGGAAAACATTTTTACTGTATCTACTTTCTTTACATACTTACATATCGATAGGATAAGTCCATCATATACATACATGAAAAGTTAACTTTTCTAGTTTTCAAACAATAGCGAAAGAAAGACGAGTTTTCTTGTAAAGTCAGACAACAAGAAATACGGCATTTGTTTTTAACAATAATTCTACCATTTAAATTTTGTAGCTGTAAGCTTACTAGGTATCACCTAAACAGCTGAAACGAGAAATGTTTTGTGTTTAAAAAATCCTGAGTAGGAAGAAATGGTATTGATTGTAAAAGCGGAAAGATAATTGCGTTTTCATTCTTACTCACCAGTTTGTTGAAGGTTAAAGATCACCCACTCGTCGTTGGCGACTGTCAACTTGTCCACTGCCATTTCAGTGGTATTCCAGGAGAGCCAGTCGGCAGGGGACGTGACGTTAAAGTTGGGTTTACTCTTGGTGGTGTAGGTGAGTGGCACCCACCATTTCTGTGTGTTACCTGTGGAGTTGCCATTCTGCAGGAACATCTCCTGTTAAGAAATACGGCACATATTACCTACTTTTACAGCAATATTTTTCCTAGCATGCATCTGTATTACATAGAGGCTCGCCTGCACAGAGGTATTAATATCTGGACAGAGATGAAGATGATGATTGACTTAACTCATTTTCGTATCCTAACAGATAGTTAAGAGAATTACCACTGTTTCTTTTCACAGGCAAAGCATTCTGTGACTATGCGGGCATTTTGCACAGTTTTGTACCTTATTTTATAAGGTGTTACTAAGTTATCGTTTAAAGGCTGAGTACAGCTAATTTCTAAAGTTGTATGTCATCTGAAATGTTGATAAATAAAGCTATACATGTTCAGGTATAATTAACGGAAGTAAAGGTGAGGTAACATCCCATATATTGAACAACTTTCATAAACGCGTTTCTAAAATATTTAATATGCAAAATATAAAGAACAACTCATGGGTTACAAGAGCTCTTTGAGGCAAGATCTTCAGAGCTGGTCATGATGTAATGGTGTGAATAAACAGTATTGGTTGAATGAAAGGGCGGATGAAATTAGGATTCTCTAACGTATCTCGCCAACCAATAGTCAGTGACGATTTCTACTTGCGAGAACAAGAAATAACCCCCAACGGATTTCAAACCCGGATTGTAAGAAGTTAGTGGTCAGCCTAGTTAACACAGTTCCGTAGCCACTTGCAAGACAAGTGATATGGGCGACACCAGCGCGCAACTTGGCCTTCAGCACTACCACACACGAAGCATTAAACTTATTCATACTGGTTCCGTCGTGCTGGTGATTCATTCGATTTTTTACAGGAAAATGTGCAGCAATATTGACTGTAGGACGCCCGATTAATTTATGTTTATCTTTCTGGTATATTTTGACATAAAGCTGGATGAAACTCAGTTTTATTGCTATGCTTATAGTTTCAGAAATAGTGTTTAGTATGCACAGGGTACATTTTAAATTACCGACAAAATAGTGTTGACTATTCACAGGATACATTTTAAATTACCGACAGTCATTCACTTTTTTTTTCCTTTTTTTAGTCCTGTACATCAGGAACACGTCTAATGGTTTCACCATAAACTACGGATATTCATTCTCAATTCAACGAGGTTTAAAGGCAGTAAAGTCGTGATATGAAGATATCCCTAAACCAACGAAACTTACAATACAACCAATCAGTAAACATACCCAAGGGTTTTCTTTTTAAATAAAATAAGCCCATCATCAAGTTACGTTAAATACGTAGGCTGTACATTAAATGGTGCAGCTTCGTGTTTTGTTAATATGCAGCATTAATGTGAAGAGTTAATAGAAACCGAAAATAAATATTATTGAGGTTAACGCTATACTTTCTGTGATTGTATTCATTTACTGTAAACTTAAATAGCAAAAAAATTAATCCTCCAAGCAAACAGGTACAGACTTTAGAACACACGAATATAATCCGAAATTTGGGAAATGCGCTTGTGAAATTCTTAAATGTAGGCCTAATAGGTTTTCACAAGCAAAGACATAAACTTACGTAAGGTGATAACATAAAACTTATTGTTTTTATTAGTAAATATTTTGTCTCAATGATATTCCACGCGCTAACTGACATTAAATTACTTTTAAAATAGTTATGGATAGAGACATGCAAAATTCGCGTTATTTTCTGACAGCTGACTAGACTCCAAGTGACTATATGCTCGTTCGACGTCTCCCTCTGGCCGATATTGTCGTGACTTACCGCAGAGAATGCTTACACGGTAGAGAGGCCAATCTCTGTACAGACGTAACACACGTAAATGACAACACATAAAAGTTCGTGGCCAATTGAACCGCAGATTATGCTCTGTTATGTATAGGAAAGTGAAGTTTAGTCTGCTACCAAATTATAACGCGAATTTTGCATGTCTCTAGTTATGGATAGTTAAATTTTCCAAATACAGGTTCGTTAACAGCAAACATTAAAACATAATCGCTTTATTGTGAATATATGTTGACAGCAGCGACAATATTGTGACATTACATGTATGGCAAAGGCACATGAATTTGGTGGCACTCTTTCAAGTATACTTGGAGTCTGCTTTACTAGTAGACAGCCAGCTAAGAACGTTCCAAAAAGTTCCTTTATCGTTTATACAGGCATCTCTCTCAGAATAATACATGTAATGTATTCGACTACCAGCAAAATTTTTACCATTAAGTTTACAAACGTTCTGAGTGTTATGCTTATTTGACAAAATCCCACAATGTGAGGCTTTGGTGACAAGCCGAAGTATTTGGTTCGATATACACTTGAATCACAGAAAGTCCATGGTAACACAAAACAACTTAAAACGAGAAAATCAGGAAAAGGAAATATAAATTAAGATACTAACCAGAGAAGCAGCAACTGAGTGATCTCAGCGATTCCACATAATCTAGAAATTGCGTATATCTAACAAAACACTTCAGTTCCCGTCATTCAAAGATCATATATAAATGGTCACGCGCGTTAATTCTAAACAAAGCGTGTTTTTTGTTTACTGGTACTGATGTCAGACAGGTAAACTCACGTACTTGAGAGACTCTGACAGTTTTGCTCGTGTAGTTCCTCGCCACAGTGATAGTTGGGTAACCTGCTTGACCCACCCAAGAAATCAGAAAGTCTTGAAGATCCAACGTAGATTTCGGATTGTCTGCTGTATACTGCTGGGTTAGAGCATCGAACAAGTCCTGGTCTTCGGCGGTGCTGTTGGCACTTAATTACCCAAAGCTCTGGTTAGACTACCACGTTCATATAACCAAGCAATTTTGTTGTGATGTTTAATATTATTTATATACAGTATGTGGATTGTAATTATTGACTTCATAAAAATGGAAGGAGTTATGCATAACTAGACGTTGCGCCAATTGCATGGCATTAGAAAACATTCTATAATGTTTTTAAAACTGAAAAAATAATACAGAAAATACATTAGTCCCATAAATTCAATATTTGTAACAATAGGATACAGGACTAAAATAATTTCTAGAACTTATTTAAAGCTGAAGAATGTTTTATACATATGTAACGATAGGCGCATACTGCGTAGTAAACTACTTACTTAGCATTTAGATAACGATTCAGGCCTTTCTGAAAACTCTCGTGCCCCATCACGTGGTCGATCATGCGGATTACGCTACCAGCTGCAAGGACAAACATTTATGACAGTGACATCTTATATTAAATCAGATGCTTTTGAAGCTATTTTTAAAACTCATTACTTTTTGGTGATCAGCTAATATTCAAGATACAAACGCAATAATGTAACACCTAAACTTATATTCTCATGGGCTGCTTGCCGCAAATACGTGAATGATATATTAAAATTTGTTTCAAATAAGTTAGAAGTGCGAAATTTTTTCTCACATAGTTAGATTTTTTTGCGGGTAACAGCTTGAGAAATATTTTAATGTAAGATATTCAGATTCTCACGTGTTCGACTGAGATCCTGATTAGCTTATTTACATTGGCAATTGAATGGTGCTATGCTGAAAGAGAACCCCTCTACATTTAATAAAGTATAACATTAAAATTTGTGACTGAACCATATTTGTTATTTTGTTAATTAATGTACTATCATTTTCAAATACCCTACCTCTGGTTGACTTTAGTTGCTGAGCTACTGAGGTCTTATGGTACAATAAATTAGGAGCTTATTTTTTACCTGTTATTTACGTTTGTGGCTTGGATTCGTAACACAATTCAATAATGATGACAAAAATGATTATAATGATTATTATAGTAATGGTGATGACTTTAGTGCTGACGATTATAATGATGGATATAATGACTATTATAGTGATGATTATGAAGATGATAATGACGATGAAGATGACAACGATCATGATGACGATATTGATTACGTGATTACTTCTCGGTGGATAGTTTTTTATTTCGAGGGAAGACCCGATGCACGACTAGGCGATTGCTGCGATTTGTCATTGTTTTCCCGTGAACTCAGAGACTTAACAATAAAGTTTCCTTCCCTTCCAGGAATCGAACCCGAGACCATTGGCAAGGAACTCTTGTAACTGAGCAAGTTGTCGGACAACATTTCATGATACAGTAAAATTCTAAAAACCCTATTTTAGTAACTTGAAAATGAAATGTGTATGCCATTAATAATGAAGTTCATAAAAAAATAGCATTCAATGGCGAAATCATTTTGAACTGATAAGTACCAATCACAAGTGACGTTAAGGTATAAGTGTGAGTGTAAATTAACAAAAAAGTTGAATGTAGCAGGCCACGTGCTTGAACAGAAGTGTTTGAAATCGCTTTTCGAAATAACTGTTGAATGTGTCCAAAATATGTATTCCAGACGATAACGGAATGCTACCTTTAATGCAGCTCTTACTATAAAAAATACTACTTCAAAGCCTACTTACATCGTTAGAAACTATTTTTTTCACGCCGATGCATTTCAGAATGAAATGACTGAAAAATAAATATTGACAGAGGCGTGCATGCGACACAGCTGCATAATCGTGAGTATTAAGTTGCGACGGAAAGTATGTACACTGGTTCAACGTCATGTTTGTAGAGACGTTGTTTTACTTTGAGGACGTGTTATTATCGCCCTTACCACTCATTATCTTCAGCCCTCAGACGTGGGTGTAACCTCCATGTTAAATGTAAGTATACGCAGCAGACTACAAGACTGATGCTGTAAATTTTGTCCTAAAGTCAACAGTAAGGTGCTTGTGCACGACGTCTGAAATATGTAGGTTAATGAAGCACAGCTTGTCTTTAAACCAATAAAAACGTTACTTTTTACATTTTCACGAATAACTACTTACATTTGTCTCCATTCAGCACCTTAGCTACTAACTTTATGAAAAGTAACGTATAAGATCAGTTTTGTAAGAAATTGCACATGGTTTAATTGAATGATTTGCAATTTTGCTAAAAAATATTCAAAGTTTACAAGCGTACAAAATCATTTAAAACGTTACTTTTTTCAACGGATTTTGTTTTTCACCAGCTAACCACCTACCTTGAGGGTCATTTGTTTGTTTAAAAAATAGATTTTGTGTAAATTTTAAATGCGAACTGTTTTTCCAGGACTGTAGAGAGGCATCCCAGTGGAACTATAACTACCAAATTTAATTAAGGATTGAAATAAAATATTTCCACTTAACATTGGAATGGATTGCAATGTATGACAAACAAAATAAAAATCAAGAACTGAAACTTATGTTAGTATATTTCGGCTTATTTATGTAGTAATAATAGTTCTGGCATGCTGTGATTTTCAATATGAAACTGTTAGGCAATATATGCAATGGTACTCAGAATAACAAACATCGAAGATTTAGATTTTACGTTTCGACATATACGATTTGCAGCTGCATAAACTTTATCTCAGCTTATTCCTGTAAATTTTACTGTTGCTAAAAACTGAGTCTTACATTTTTAAACTTTACTCGAAAAAATTAATTTCTTAACCTGGTCAAGTTAAGTTCGAACTAGACCATATGATCGCATCAGACTATAGTTGTTATAAATAACTATGTATGGTATAAAACAATACCATTATATCTGAAACTGTGTAGTCCTTTTAATACCTCATTCGTACACAGTGGTTAGCTATGTTTGTATTTGTAACAAGTTAAAATTAAATTCTAATGTTCGGGTTATCTGACATATGGACCACATTAAAACTATGAACTATAATTTCGACAGTTTTAAAGATAATTATTTTATAAATCCTTAACTAGTGCAAACATCAAATTACTGTTGTACAGTTTTGTTCAAAACCATGATAACTATTTTTTTCAGACAAATTACACGTTGGTTTCAACTAATTATACAATAGGAAATGCTCATTAATGACCTAATGAGCAAAATATACACAACTTTTGGTGTTGAAATAATTAAGCTACATACTAAAAACAGTTTGGAAGAAAACTATGCAACAGTTATTCTTAAATATGCTCTCATTTTTGAATGGAAGAATAATTACTCTACAAGTAGTAGAAATAGTAGATTTTGACTTTAAGTTGTAACGTGTTGACGAGTGTTTATTTTGCAGTCACTGACGAACTGAAGAAAGCTATTGAATTCTGACGCAGATGTCAATCATTCCTTTACAGTTAGTGCTGGAACTGTAGGTTTGCCTACCCTTGTCGTACGATATGCCGTCGAAGGTCATGCTGATCTGGGAAGGTGTGTTTATGTTGACGATCGTCATTGGATGCGAGTCTGCAGAGGAGTCTATCTCCAGGGCATTGTGAAGTTCTTCTACCACGAACTGCTCGTCCAGTCTCCACGTAGGTTCCACCTGCAGAAACAATTTGTCACTTCCATGATCTTTCAATTATTTCAAACATGTGTAAATATCTCGAATATTTACTGACCAAATGTTTTGAAAAACTTGACACTTTGTGTGGTCATACGATACACAATTTCACCAATGCGTTTTTTTTTTTTTTTTTAATATTGTACCATTTGTTAGCAAAAACTTATTTTGCTTCATTCGGGATTATTTTGACAACAATATAAATTATGACTGGATTAAGTATCTTGGACGTACTCCATTGCAAATTGAATGACTGTCAAAGGAAATCCAGTAATGCACTCCCATTGCATAGTTCTTTCAAAAACTAAAGTACACTCTGCTTGTTTTATGGTTTTGCTTTTATTTGTTTTGGTTTTCTTTGACAGTCATTCAATTTGTAATGGAGTACGTCCAAGAAACTGAATCCAGTCATGCACTCCCATTGCACAGTTCTTTCAAAGATAATATAAATTTTATTTCAGATGCAAAAATCTAAAATTCCTTTTGGTGTATTGCAACATAAGAATTCAGATACAAACGATTATATATAAGCGTTAAAACTGTAAGAATTAACTTGTGATATATATATATATCATTAAAATTCGTTTAAAAAAATTCATTTTTGAAACCCCTGCAAAACTTAAGAGCAAGGTCTAACGGTTGTGTGCCGGAGTTTCTCGGCTTTTGAGAGAATTTTTTTTTTTTTTTGCTCAGACGAGAGCCGATGTAAAAAAATTGCTCTGTAACTTTGCTACAAATTGATTTTGCTACGAAATATAATTTTTCGAGACAAACTTAATAAAGTTTTTTTCTAATTGTCCAATTATAAGAAAATATCATTACTTAACTTATGATGTATTCTGTCTCGACAAAATCAGAGTACTTAGTGAAAACTAGTTACAACAAAGTTACAGAGCAATTTCACCATATCGGCTTCTATTTATATATTTTTTTAAAATTGTTACAGTAGAATATGTTGAAACTCGGGGCCAAGCCCGAGTGTTCTGCACTGGAAGATTTTTAATTTTATAACCCTACAAAACACTGCCCAACTCTTAAACATTACATTAATAGTAATTCCTTACAATTATATTAATTTTGGGATCAACAGTTTTCTTACAAGCGCGTGTCAAAGTACCGATTTGACTATTTTCGTTACTTACCGAAAGTAACTACCATTCAAAATATTCTAATGTAATAATGATGAGTGGCAGTAAATATAGTAATCTATAGAGTGATACCTTTGTTAATTCACGTAAATATCATTTCTAAAAGAAATACAGTTTTTGAAAGATATATGGAAAAATTTAGGTATATTGAAGAATCTTTATTTTTAGTAAATGCAATCGTTATGATAAATTACAAAGGTGTCTATTTGGAGCTAAATATATTTACTTTTACTGTCAATTATTTAATTTGTAATTGATGTGTAAATTGTTTGGGTAAGTAGAGAAATTTTCAAATTACTACTTTGACATGCACTTGTTCTAAAACTATGAAACCAAATATATATATATATATATATATATATATATATATATATATATATATATATATAATTTAACGGGAATTATTGATGTAATGCGTGTTTGGCAGCATTCGGTACAGTTACAAAATTACAAATTTTTAGATGCAGAGCGCCCTTATCAAAATATACACAATCGTATGTTGTTCAAGATAAGGGTTACAACTATACACCATAGTGAACCGCGCTTGCAAACAATTTGAAACAGGAACTATTTCTTCCACTGGGCCAGGAAATATTCGTAAATCGCTGTGGTACAAGACAGAGAGCCGTGTTCTGCTGAGGGCTTGGCTTTAATCGACCTGATGGTCAGCTGAAGCTGGTTCGTTCAGAGCTAAAATCTGGCAAGCAACATTTAGTAATTTCTTTTGTTTCAGACGCGTGTTTCATTTGTCATCACACACAAATTTCAAATATCAAGAACGAAAGCATCAAATTACGAATATTGGCCGACCCTATGGTACATAATTATCGTATATCAAATAATTCGTCTCGAATTTATATCCACATAAATTTTAACATACTTGTTTTTATTTTAAAATAATACTCAGCAATTGAAACTGCCCTATTGGATTACTAAATTGTCTGTCAAGCCTGAATACTAAATTAGAAGTTCTGAATTATATCATAGTAACCCTTAAATCATCATAAACTCCTAAAAGCATACCGCGATATCACCCTGCACCTTCATTTCCAATCATATCATGAAAAGTGCTAAACATATCTGGTGAAATGTGTGAGATTCATTCCACATTTTAACAGGCAGCATTTTTCTAATTAAATAGGATGAAGTTCAGGGCTTAATGTTGGATTTAAAGTAGTTGGTAATCTTATCTTATTATAAATTTCATTGTATAAAACCGTTTTTGTACTGATCTTATGTCCTTAAATCAGAGTTAACTAAGTTATAAACACCAATTTTAATGGTTCATGTCTGTTAATATTAGATTAGTGAGTTGTTAATAAATAAGCATTTCCTGTTATTGTTTAAGAGGAGCCTCCAACTGGCACAGAGTTCATGAAGATCCCCATGCCAAAATCTGTCTAAGTAACTGCTAAACATTGTCGAACCTCTAGCCAGCCAGACACCTACATTCGTTAAAGACTCTCGCCACTTTATTTATGTAACCAGAAACCTAGAGGTATCACCGTCCAATATCCTTGTGAGTTTCGATGTCCAGAGCTTGTTCACTAATGTTCCAGTTGCAGAAATACTTGCCATAGTGAAATCCAAACTAGGAAATGACAGCACTCAGCGAAAGAACATCCGTACCCATCTCAAACATACTCTGTGTCACCACAACATACTTTCAGTTTAAAGAAGACTTATATAAACAAACTGATGGCATGGCTATGGAAAGCTCACTTTTACCATTCATGGCAAACATATTCATGGAGAGTCTGGAACAAGAGGCACAAAGTAATACAATAACTCCACCCAAATTTTGGCTGCGATATGTAGACGACCCAAACCTGGTTTAGGCAATATGAACAGGAAAAATTGGCCGAATTTTCTGACTTCCTGAATTCACTCCGGCCATCAATACAGTTCACACGCGAAATAAAATCCAACAATAATATCCCCTTTCCTAGACACCTTAGTCTCCCAAGAAAACCACAGACTCAACACTAAAGTGTACAATAAACCGACACATACTGGTCAATACCTGAATTTTTAATCTAACCATCCAACATGTACAAAGTCAGGCATTGTTAGCATCCTAGCCAACCAAGCATAAAATATCTGCTCGGACAGGAAATCATTAATTGAGAAATAGTATCATCTATGAAAACAATTTATGGCCAACAAGTATCCCAGATTTATCATTGAGAGGCAGTTAAGAGAACCAAATTCACCAAAGTGCGAATTCACCACAGGCAAACTCTGATTACTCCGTAAGTCCATGGAGTCTCCGAAAAAAATAAGAAGGCTGGTCAACAAATACAATTTACAAACAGCATTTTCCCAGCACCACATTAAAAAACACTCTTACTTAAGTAAAGCCCATAGTAGATAAACAACAGACCCACGAATGCATATACCAAATACCATGCGAACGTGGCTCTTTATACACAGGTGAAACTGGTAGAACGCTATCTACTCGCGTGAAAGATCACATGTAGAACACGCAAAAGGGCGAAACCCAGAAATCTGGAATATCCGAACATGCGTGGGAAAATAGCCTCAAAATACTCTTACCCAACAAGTCAAGAAAAATACACAGTTAAACGAAAATTGAGAGAATAAGCTTACATAGCCAACAAAAAAAAAAAAAAAAAAAAAAAAACATAAGCCAACACAGCATTGAACTGAAAATTGTATGGTTTCCTTTAATAAAAAAAGAAACACATTAGAAGGAAAAACTAATTAATAAACAAATTAACAATTGAACAGATCTATGTTTAACAGTCTCGGCAGAACACCAGCCAACATCACTACAAGGTGCTCAGCCAATTAGAGAGTGCTTGCCTCTCATTGGCTGAGAATCGAGGCAATCACACATGCTTTGCCACCATTGGCCGTGCAGGTTAGAGACCATCCAGGCTACATAAACCCCAATTTTCCAGCGAACTTTATTCGCATCTTGGTGTTCCTACCATCTGTGTCCCAGCCTGAAGACGGAAATAGATCGCAATTCCTGAAACGTCACATATTTTCGTTGTTTTTAACTTGAGTTGTGTTGTTTCTTGTCTCTTGTATTTTGGTTGTTGTCCACTGTTCAATGTTGTTTTGACTACTTCCATATTTTTTTTTTTTTTTTTTTTCATTTTGGAAATTTGGTTTTATTTGTCACTGTCTTTTGTGTCTGGGTGTTGTGTCGATATTCGACTGAATTTTACATTCAGAATTCTTTGTTGTCCAATATAAAAAATCACAGAATTCCTCTGGGATTCCTTTTTCCTCTATTTGTGTGTGTGTTTCACGTCTGTTTTTTTTTTGTTAGTTTTTGTACTTTGTCATGCAAAACAAGTTTGATCAGCAAAACATGAGCAATAGCGTATGTCCACAAACCAATAAATTCTTATTAATGTAGGATGTCAAGAAAGCATCCCTAACCGAACTAAACTAAATTAAAAAAAAAAAAAACATTTTGAAAACCAGAGATACGTTGTCGTATTTATAAACTTAGCTTGCCTTTTTATCGACGGGATTGCGAAAAAAATATACATATTAAAAGTGTTACATATAATGAAAATTCAACTTGTTTGTCAACGTTTTTGTGAAAATGTATGCGTATTATTTAAATTCGGTGTGATTTTATACTTTTTAAGTAACATAATATTGTGAAAACCTACATTTATTCATCCGTAATCGAAACATCAAACTAACATAAACTAATGATTTTGTCTACCACGTTACTCAAATAGTTAAACTCTAGAAGACTTCTTACGTTGTTTCCGTGTTCTTTTGTAGCTTCAGAATTGATGTAAGGCACTTAGAAACTGGAGTTGTGAAAAACTAACTAATTATAACTCTGTGTGTTATTTTTGGACGGAAACGAACACAGTTGTTATATGTTTGCGTGACGCACGATATAACAAAAATGGGTAAAATTAAACTATTTCACCAAAAATTCGAGGTGACACTACAACTGGAAAAAAAATTATGCAAACGCGAATCTTTACTTGCGTTTTGATTCGCAAGAGTAGAAGGCTGTTCAAGGGCCTCGGGCATGTAATGAAAGTCAATGTAATGTAAGGAATTCATAATGTATATGTAGCAAGTATGTGTTTAGTACCTATTTAATAAAGTTTCGGGACTGAAATAGCTTTCGTTTAATTTATTTTAACGAGAATGCTGTCCTAATATAATTCATACAAATCAGAACTATTTTCTTTCCTTTAAGTAAAACTTGAAGATAAATAACTATTAAATGTAGTCAAGATCAGAGCCTGACAGTTTCATTTGGTTAAAACCAGCAGGTTAATTTTTATTTAGTATTAAACATCATTAATATTTTAGCAGAAAATTTATCCTGCACTTTGCATACTATATAAATTTAACTGAGATTTGTTATGGATTAATACTACTATGATGCTCTAGCCAAGACTGTGCACTTCACGCTGATGTGTGGTTTATAAATGTACGATAAAAAATACAGCTGTGGTGTATAAAAAACTGAAGACGCGTGCTGTCCTCGCGCGAGACACCGACATCGCCGTAGTTCCGAACACGACCCTCATTTCCGCGTGGCCGTCGGCTGGCGCTCGAAGCGAGATTTCTTGGAACTACCTCCAGGCGCTCCTACATCTCGCTATCAACTCTCCCGTCGCACCGGCCGGCTAGTTTCGCGGATCGAATATCCGTGTGCC
>PNEQ01001243.1:5541-19678 GCA_003012365.1 Medauroidea extradentata
TAGAAAAACCTGAAATGACGCCCCTGGTGTAATCGAGATTAAGTGCCGATTATTTAGATTAAATCGCTCAAACTTGGTTGGTGAAACCGGCCCTAAGTCAAAACGGGCCAAAAACTCCGCCGCGCCATGTAAGTATGGCCGCGTCTTGTAGGTATGGCTATCAATCGCTGGACCGCCTCAACGGTGTCTCGCCCGTGCGGGCGCTCTTGCCGGCAGTCGACATGATTACATTGCTGGCTGCTGCAGGTCAATGTAATTAATTTGACGAGTGTAGCAATTTATTTATTTTAACATGCATGCTCTGATGATAATTCTGTGTGCCCTTTTATTTACACTGTTGCACGCGCCGAATAATTTGTGCGCTTGCCCATATAAAAGTCAGCTTGTCCGTTGGGCATGTAATGCTAGTGTTATTTGCCAGCAAAAATAAGCCACGCCAACATTGGTAGTTGCTTTATTTTCGCGCACTAGTCGTGAGCTGTGTTTAGCTGCAGCACAAATTTCGAAGCCAATTAGTTGTAAGAGAAGTGGGCGCACGTGTATGCATTGACATTGAGCAAGGTCACAAGTTTATGATTTTATTCCGGCAGTGTGTCAACAGAAAACATGTCTGACCTACGTGAGCGCTACCAAATCTCGATAAGACAGTTCGTTGAAAAGCAATGATAAAGCTAGACATGCTTGTTTTCACATACGGCCCACCACCCATATTTTTTTTTTTAGTTTTAATTTTTCTTTCTTCCCCTTCAGCTGTCCAAACAGACTCGTTCCAAGACAAAAATAAATCTGACTTATTCTTGTTCCCACGTTATTCCTGACGGTGTGTGCTATACTTGAACAATGCAACGGCCAGCCCGCAAGGATTTATAGCTTCTTGCTCAAGTTTATGGGACGTTTAGTGTGTTAAATTATAATGTATAATTAGTGTACAGTAAATGTTGAAATTGCCATTAAACTAAAATATAAAAGTACGTACGGCCGACTGTGTGAGCATGAAGGTGAATCAGAACAGCAAATGCACTGACAGGAGACGGTAACGCCAATGCGTCCTCGCCATCCTGGCTGCTTATCTCAAAAAGCTGAAGGCCTACGGAATAAAAATATGAGCTGTAGCAAGCTAAGCAGAGATAAGCACGAGTAGTTGTGTGGGTGCGTGTGTGAGGGAAAGAGACAGTACTATCGTATCTCCCAGAGTCATTTCTTCTGTATGTGTGGTGTGTGCGTGTATATGTGTGTGACAGGTATAGCACAGCCGGCAGCAATTATTCTTAGTAAGGGCGCGGTCTACCGCAATTTTCATCATAATTTTTTTATTTTTTATTTGAACCACATATTTTTTTCTTATTTTAGACACAAAATGTGACTAAATTTGACTTTATGAAATTTTTTTATCTCTCATAGTTTTCGCGTAATGGCTTGTTAAAGTCGTATTTTGCATGTTTCTGTTTTAACGACCACACTAAAACCAACTGATATATCAAACTGAAAAAAATCACATTGGATAAAGACATTGCAGGCTACAATGACATGCTCATAAAATTAAAGAATAAAAAATTATTTGAATAAAAAAAAAAATGCTGAAACTGAAAATATAAATTTTATAAATTCAATAATTTTTTTAAAAATACAAATAATTTTTATTTTTTAATTTTATGAGCATGCCATTGTAACCTGTAATGTTTTTATCCACTGTGATTTTTTTTCAGTTTGATATATCAGTTGGTTTTATTGTGGCCGTTAAAACGGAAACATGCAAAATATGACTTTAACAAGCCATTACGCGAAAACTATGACAGATAAAAAAATTCATAAGAGCCAAATTTAGTCATATTTTGTGTCTAAAATAAGAAAATTAAATATCTAGTACAAATAAAATATTAAAAAAATGGTGATGAAAATTGTGGTAGACCGCGCCCGTAAAGAAACAGCATATGTCCACCGTTATTCAGTCAGAACATGCAGTTCTTGTTCCAAATAGCCGTGTCGTCATCTGAGCTTAGCGGAATTTTTTTGGGAGAACCTGACAACAGCGTGTCTGGCATTGGAGCCTTCCTCAATCCTCATTTTATCTGCCGAGAGTTTTAGTTTGGGGTGGGAAGCGAGGTGTCCAGACAGAAGCATGACTCACTCGACAGTGCCAGCGGGTTGGCTCTGTAGGGTAGAGGTGGGGGCTACGCTAGGGTTGCATCCGGCTAACAAATACCTACTCCACAAGGTCACGTACATCGCCGCAAGCCTACTTCACACGGTCACGTACATCGCCGCAAGCTTGCTTCACACGACTCGCCATACATGTTTCTACTCATAAAATTCCCATTTTTCATGGAATTTTTTTGCAATTTTTTGACGGTTCCTCAAAAAGACTTCGCTATAACCTTGTTTTCGCTATTTCCGTGTTCACAATGACGGGATTCTACTACTTACTTTGAAAGTGTCGTTTACCTGAAATTTGGAGGCTCAGTCCTAGAGGAGCAGTGAGGGTGGCACTGATGTACGTAGAGTGAATATACAAGGCAGAGTGCTGATAGGGCTGTGCAGTAGCAAAATTCGGATCTAAACATGTATTTGTTGGTCCTATAATCACATGACCCCTGCCGTGTTCAAAATAGACAATGTGTTTATGTTACTACAGCCAATGTCTATGCTTGTTTGTTACTGTTTTATGCGAAACTTTTATATTTCATAGACAGTATATTATGTAACTGGTGGATCAATGGCTTCATCTATGTGTAAAGCTATCAATTCTTATCTGCTACAGTTACGAGCAAAGCAGCAACCTTGTGTTTTTCTTCAGCAGTTGGCTGCAATGTTCTTCACTGAAACTGTCAGTATGTTCTCAGTGGGAAGCTGGCAGTTCTTCTGTGTTGTAAGCGTAGAACTGAACTGTGTTATGCATCAACCAACTATACACCAATTGTAAGCTACAATAACACAAAGAACTGAACAATGTCAGAGAACCAGGAAAGGAATCGGCCATGACCAATATCAAGGGAATCAACCCATCGTCCGCCTGGAGTGATTTCGGAAAACCATGGGAAACAGGAACAAGGAAGGGCTGAGTCGGGAATCGAACCCGTAGATTCCTGCAATGTGATACACTTGCACCACCTCGCTCGTTGACAAGAATAGAGGAATATGCACCTACTGTACATGTTACATTAACAATGGAGTACTGTTTCATTCACAATAATTTGTCTGTGTGCTTAAAGTCAGTGTGTGATTACAGACATACTATTTGTATTCCTCACGTTCCTGTACATGTATCGCTGTAGTCGACTAATGAGGATTACATACGAAAATAGTGGGCCGGGGGCAGTTGCGAGAAGAATCCAGTTCAAGTTCTGGTACCTATGTCATACTGATCAATAGACATGTTAGTATAACAAGGGTATGCATTCTGGCAGTTCATGTAAACATCCGCAGTCATTACCACGTCTGGAACAAGCGAGGTGGGACATTAAAAGTAAGGACACAAATTGGAATTTTTGTGGTCATCCAGAATAATACATAATCATTAAATGTTATGTAATCGTATTCAATAGATGTATTATATTCTACCATTTTTATAACGTTCAAAATTTATTAGAGTACACAAGAGTAAATTTAGTGAACTCTATGGATCCAAATACACTACACAATTAATATTTTCTTATTTATATTACTATTATTGATGTATTTTCACAGCAATGAGGGATTAAGAAAACCAAATTTATGTAGGAACAAACAGAAAACAGACGATAGAAGCCAGATCGTGACATGACGTCGTACACACAAATACTACAGTATAAAATGGAATACTACTGACGACACCAAAATCTCTGTCCAAAATAAAATAATACGTTTAATTCACGTCTTCATTAAAGTTTACTGGCCGTCCTAATAACCTTACATGAAAGGATTACTGAGAAAATAAGTTGTGAATGCTCTCAAATACTATGTAGAAGTCTCTTCGCCCGAGGAAGCTTCTCTAAACAACGAAACGTCGCGATACGCGCTTTCACAATTATGTCTCGTCCTATTTTTGTGTGTATCTGTCAAGTACTGAAACGTGAGTACTTGTACTTCTGTCTTTTGTACATACTGATAGCCTAGCGGCTTCTTTCTTTTACATATAAGTGAAAATATTGATATTCAAAGTAAGTTCTGATAACATAGCAAAATGCAGTTGGACAACAAACCAACGTGCAGCACACACATACAGCATATTAAGTTCTCGATTTTGTCTACCAATTACTGATAGTTTTCACTTACTAACTATGCTCAGGTAGACCATTTAAATTTCAGGGGTCTCCGTGAGTTTAAACAAAATACGTCCAAAAATATTACTGAACTGTTCTGTTCTGTGGCGGAACATTAACACTAATGAGATGGAGGTTTTACTGGGAGTTCTTGATTTTAAAACCTCCCGATACAACATGGGAGGATCTCAGCAAGCCTCCTATACTGGCCAGCGAGACATCCTTCCTTCATTCCTTAAGTGGAACTCAGAAGCGCAGGACTTCGACCCAGGGCAGCTCGGTGGCTCACACACATCCATTCGCCATCACAGTTCATGGAACAGTCCCTTCCTTCAGTCATGTCTGAGCTTATTCTTTGCCAACTGCACTCCGACAAAGAGTATGTAAATCCATACTGTCCCAAATCACTTTAATGTTACTTGTACTGTAATCTTGTTAGTAATAACGTTATTCAACAACATTCCTCCATTCTTGTTAACGAGGAAGGTGGTGCAAGTTTTTCACGTAGAAGGAATCTACGGGTTCGATTCCCGACTCCGCCCATCCTTGTTCCTGTTTCCCATTGTTTCCCGAAATCACTCCAGACAAATGATGGGTTGAATCCCTTGATATTGGTCATGGCAGATTCCTTTTCCGGTTCTCTGACATTATTCGGTTCTTTGTGTTATTGTATCTAATGATCTTAGCTGTTGATGAGATGTTAGACCTCCATTCTCTCCCATCCCTCAGTCATAGCAGTTTGTACGGCAGCCAGCCATTCAAACGTGTATGCCGTATTGCCTACATAGTAATAACTGTCTTACTGCAGCCCACTCTTTTTACGAATTTTACACGAAAACGGTTAGTTCTACGCATTTACAACAAGGCGACCTTTTTTTACTTCTGACGTGCTTCTCTAGTAGAAAACAGCATTAAAAGTTCATAATTCCTGATAGTAGAAAAGTGGCATGTAATAAAAGGGGTAGCCAACCTAGTATTTTGTATTAGGGTGCAAAGTATTGATGTGATTCTAATGTGTATTTCAAGGTCCCGGTGGTATAAAACAATGTTTAACTTGTCATCATTAAATGCCTCTTCATTTCCATTATTTTACAAAAATACACTTTAAATTTTCCATGATTAAGGGCTCATACCGCCCTTAATATTAGTTTCAGGTACATAGTATCCCGTATATTTTCTACTTGTTTTTTCCTAAAGGAACCACCTCCCGAAGTTTGTCGAATTCAGCCTCCTTCACAGTAAAATGGAATATGCATTATTGCGAGTGTATGGTATTTCACAACCACAACGTTGTATGGTGGTTTGATATATGTTTATGAAAGAGAGTGAGTTGAAAAAAAAATAGTCACTTGGTAAAACACCATCCAGCCCACCTTTTCCCCATAAACATTGACCAAAGTATCTGAGGGTAGATAGGAGTGGCAATGCCTGTGTGGTTGTGTATCTGACCTGGCAGTGCTACCATAGGGGCAGTGGCGGTCAAGCAGCCACATTGTGTCTCTCCTACCTAGGCAATGTACCTTCAATCCTCCATCGAAACGTGTTTGAAAATCTTTGACCGTTAGTATGGGCGGAAAAGGATTGGGTTGGGGGGGGGTGCTGTCAGTACAGTGAATGTTTACTGCTGCATCATGATATTGCGGACTCAATGGAAACTATGCAAGCAGGGCCGGATTTCGCACTAGGTCCACTAGGTCCGGGTCTAGGGCACAGATTTGCTAGGGGTGCACTTTTAGAGAGGAGAACATGCCAAGCATTTCCCATCACATTTTTTTATAAGTGCCTATATGGCGACCAGTAAAAATTTTAATGGCTGCACTTGTATGTGTATTTAATAAAGAAACGTTCTTGTTAGCAGCAATTTTCAAGTAATTGCATTAGAGATAATGTAAGTTGTACCACACACTGGGCACGAGAGACGAAAGGGTTCGAGTTACCCGAGAGGGTAAACACAACAAAATAACCAAACTAGATAATACAGGGTGGAAACAATGTATTATCAATTTTCACTCATTACATACAATGACATCGGGAAGGGTGTACAATAGTTAACATTAGGTTACACATTTAATTGCCCACAACATGGCCTGAAGGGCCCATACAAATCAATAGCGCAATTAGATTCGGGCCCCCTCGACATGCCGCCGGTATATCATAATGGACTAATCAAACCTAAAGAATCTACTAAATAACGTAGGGTAAACACGCAGCTTACCGAGCCGGCAACAGGATGACGACCCGTGCACCCGAATCAAAACTTTACATTTACCGACGGAGTGCCGAGAGGGACACGACCTTTCACGGACGGAGGCGGAGACCAGACTGCCTCTCCGCTGCGGGTCACCAGCTGACGCTGGCCAAGGAAAGGAGGGGAGGGCCAGGAGAGGGAGGGCGGCCCGAACCGTTCCGATGCGGCCCGAGCTTGGCCGAAGGTATCAGTTCCACACCCCAGCGTCCAGCGCGCACACACACACGTCTGCTGCCGTAAAATTAGTTTATTGCTCCCGTTAATCCAGGTCAAAGCACCAAGTCAAGTTCGGTGGGGAGAAACCCCAGCACAAAGTAATCATAAAACCTATTATTATTTTTTTATGCATAGCAAGAAGATAGAGTAGCATAATTTTTAATGCGGTGTTGGAAATGGTACAAGGGCACACGTTGGTAAGAAAGGATGTAAAAGAGAAGCTGCGGTGACGCTGAAGAGTCACGGGCCTAAGGCGCCTAGATGCATAAATACGGCCCTGTATGTAATCCAGCATGAAAGCCTAATTTTTTTGTACCACCATCACAAAAGCTTTATTTCTTAAAATAAATGAAGTAGTGATATTTTTTTTTTCTGTTGCATTAATTCATTTTAAAGAAACCCAGAGATACTGAGAGGAATTTATTTTAGCTGGAGCTTTCAACATTAATTAAAATTAACTATTTTACTTTAACAGTAAATTTTGTTGCTCGGTATGGGCCACCAGGGTATCCGTTACAATATGAGCTAGTCATTGAAACTTGTATTATCTTTGGTAGAGTTGTGCAATGGGAATGCATGCCAAAAGACTACATCCAGTCATTGAAATTTGTCTCTCATTTTCCTAAAAGTTTTGACACTCATATTTAAAAATCAAACTTTTATCCCTGACATATCTTGTTTGTATAGTTTGTTTTATTTTAATTTACATTCTCTATGTAAGTACCTATGTTTACTTGTACAGATGATTTCAACCACTGTGCTGCTATCTCTTGATTATGCAGTACACAATTTCTTATTAGAGATGAGTGCTGGAGATGAATGAAATTAATGTACAGTAATAACTTTTGTTCGGAATTCTGATAAGGAACGAATGTGATTTATAGTTACTGTAAACAAAATTTGAGCAACTGGTATTTGGAAACATTCAGTTAAAACTGGGAAAATATAATTTGATAAGATGTGAGAATGTTTTCAGTGCACACACTACAGTATTGCCAAGGCTGTTAATAATCTGGTAGAGGGAGGTGCTAAATACGTAATACAGTATCAAGACAGTCACAGGTGGACATCTTTATAGTCTGTTCATTTTAAACTGTGCACTCTCCAACACTTTTAATATCCAAAAACTGTATTTTATTTGGGCCAAATATGATAATTTTTTAGATTATAGGAATGTTTACAATGGTTTTTTGTTCCAAGGAATTTTCAATTCAAAAATTTTATTGATGCAAAATTGCTAAAAAAAATATTTAACTAGTAGTGCTCACTTTATCGTGAATACGCTGTACCGGAGGTTAACTTACAGGTAAGACCCCCAGAACACACTCCAGTGTGAAAATATGCTAGAATCCAGTTAGATGAAACATTGTTTGTTTCTTGACAATGAATTTAGTGTACCTCATTGAGTTAATGAGTATGAAACAATGTCTTTGCAGTAGCAATTAATGTCATACGTGGTTTTGAGCAACCACTAAGCCAGGAAGACTTCAGAAAAATGAAAAGTGTTAAAAAATGTGCAAAAAGTCAAATACCTACATAAGTTGTTACGCATGTTGTGGTTATGAAAGTTTGTGATGTCTTGTGTAACCCCAATAAATGGTTTTATGTAGTCTGTAGTGCATTTTACAGACCAAAGTAGTGATGAATTCATTGAGTTCTAGAGGTATCACACAAGCTACTAATACAAATGGAACCACACACTCACAACTAGGTGCATGTGTGCAATCACATGCTATGGTATGTGTTCACATACCCATTTGTGTTTGTATACTGTGCCGTATCACATACGACACGACTTAAATAATATACATATGAAATTTTTTTATTTATGTTTCCTAAATTCAGGCAAATTATTTTTTTTTGCATTGTTATTACCTTTTTTAATTTAAATTAACAATAATAGGTGTTATTGAGTAATTTTAATTTGTTAACGATATTTCAGAAAGTTCACTTTCAATTACAGCTATTCTTTCTTGCTACATTACTTCGAGCCAACCCTAGTCGCCTTACAGTGTTTTTTTTTTTTTTTTTAAAAAAGCAGGACAGTAGCCGCTGAGCTTTACATTTCTCTGTCGGTTGATCTGTCGTACCTCCGTCTTCTTGCCACGTGCTGCTGTCGTTGCAGTGCCTGATTTCGATGCAGTTTAGTGATTCTGTTCACGTGATTGTTGCATGCTACTGTGCTTCAATGTACACTTTGTGGATGTTGGTACTGTTGCTAACCATTTTCGATGCTCTTTTGTTCAACGTTTCTGCAGCTTCTTCTGTTGCTTTTCTTAACACTTCGCCGTCAACCACCACAGTGTCAAGATGAGTGTGTTTGGTGTTCCTGCCTTTTTGGCAGATCTTGGCACTTATATAATGTAGCTAACTAATATTTTAACATAGTTAAAAACTGTAGTGCTACATTTTTAATATCTTTTATTGTGGTTGTTTCGTCTGTAATTTCAAGAGATTATCTTCGCCCTCGTCTGGTGAGTAATTTCCTAGGAGAGGTTTTGTGTTCTATTTAAATTTTCATCTTCTTTAATTTTCTGATAATTTCTGTGTAGTGAGGGTTCTCGTCTTGGAGTATTCACGTCCTGGCCCATTCTCGTCTTGGCCTATTCGCGTGATGGCCTATTCACGAGCTGACCTGTAGTCTCAACTACAGACATCCAGTCATTCTGGCCTATTTTGGGACCTTTTCTTTACCTTTTCATCTTCTTTATTTCGCCGCTGTAACTAGGAAATATGATATCATCCCAGCGTGCTGTACTCTTCTACTGCGGGACTTTAAACAGATAAGCCGCAACTAAATTTGTATTGTATTTTAATCTATAAATTAACAGCTGTCACACTTACCTACCATTTTTATGTAATGTTTTGTACGTTTTTATTAATTATTTTGAATTTAATAACAATTTAAAATTTTATAAGGCCTAATGGATGCATCCAAGTCAACTATAATTTTGTTTTTGTTAATTTATTACGTCATTGATTCGGACGTACAGTGTTTATTTAGCCTATAGAATGGACATTTATTGTTTCGATAATTGTATTGTGAATTTAAGAAAAATAATAATTGTATAATCAATTCACTATTATCATTTAACTGTGCCTGCAAGATTTGGGCTTTTTATAATTTCAGTACAATTTCAGTACTAATGGACTATTCATCAATGTCAATAATGTTGTGAATTTTATTAAAAAAAAAAAAAAAATGAACACAAAATATTTAATTTTGCAGTAAATATTAAATAATCATTTTGAGCAACCACAAATGTCACTGTCATAGTTCTCATTTAATATATTTTCCTCTGGTGTATATTGTTTGTCATGGTGAGAGAGCCTATTTATTTATTTAAATAATTATTTTTCATTGTTTGTTGTGTTTGGTAGTCCAGAATTTATTTAATCATGCATTGCTTCCACTTCGATATTGTTTGTTTACAACAGCTTCCTCTGGTTTTTGTGTGTTTGTTAATGTGCCACCTTCTGTTTTCTTCTATATTTTTATTGGTGGGCATTTTTTGTGTTTATTTGCCAGGGACTGTTGTTTTTGATTTACGATTATTTGCTAACCTACCATACGCACACGGCGCAATACACACATTCTTGTACATAAATCTTTTTTTTTTTTCCAGAGCTCAAAGAGTTTGCAGATCAAATAAAGACCCTGTTTTATGTAAGAATAGATATCAGTCGAGACTATGAAATGGAAACAACACAGAGTAAAACATACAAGCAGATAGCAGCAGAGATAGTAGCTGAAATTCAGGAGCGTGTGACAGCATTTATGATCATCTTTGTGTTCATTGGGGTGTTGTTCAGCACTATGTTCTTTAACATACTAATCAGGTAAGCATGCTTCCATTTGTATTGTGCGAGACAGGCTGATGATGTAAACACATCAAACATTTCTTGCTGTGTTTACATAGTCTTTGTACATTTTCACAAAATGTTAAGTGAACGTAAACTATAAGTAGAACTTTACTATAACAGACCCTACAATATTACACTAGATATAACTTATAATGAGCAATTAAAGGCTAAACTAAAAATACATTATAGTATTTGCGTTTTGCTTAAACATGCATGTTCAGGAAATTTATTATTTTATCAAACCAATAAATGTAAACATTCAACGTGAATTAAGGCATCTTGTTCTAAAGATTAATGTAGTGTATATGATAACATATTTTCTAATTAAACCTACATACATCGAAGGATTTTTTTTTGTTTGGTGTACTTATTGTTGTATACTTACTGTACTTAACGCCGTCGGGTGGGATCGGGATAGCGAACTAAGCTGCTGCTATGAATCTATGTGTTATGATGAAAGGGCGCCAGCAATACTCCCTAGGTATTGCACTTCGAGACTCTTAAGCCTCAGGGTGTGGTACATTTTGCGTGTTCGATATCTCACCTGGTACGTTGAAACTTAATGCTGACTTATGTTATAACTGGGTGTTGGCCCCCAGTACGCCTGATACACTACAAAGGTTACACTGTGAATATAGGATGTTGAAAATTACATAACACGATGGTTCAACACAGTATGATTTATTGACACGAATTACACAGTGCCAGAAATAATTACTTGTGCACGCACGAGGTAGGCGTAGCTATGCAACCCTGGCAACGCACTGCTATACTTGATTACTGGATTAACACGTGATGGCTGTGTCTGCGCGGTGACACTGACCTGCCGGTATATCGCACGTGGTTGTTATGTGGTCCGTGTGAAGCAGCTATGACTCTATGGCATATGAAAATGCACTTCCTTGAGCAGCGAGGATCTGGCGGCCGCTAGGGTGGGCCGTCAGGTTCGCTTGGAAGCGGATGTAGATAATGTTGGTTGAAATGAGCGCTCTCTTAGCTAACAGACCACAGGGCAGCCGTTCCCGTGCACGTTACAGTGTGGTAGGGTTCTACAAGTGGTGTTAGTAGTCCTGCGCGAAGTGTGGCGGAATGCGTTAGGCCGGATGTATGATGAATGGCACGTAACAAACTTTACACATGATGATGCTCTCCACTAGGTGACTTGCATGAATGTGTGGTAATGAAATGAGTGGTAGATGCACTGCTTCTATGAACACTGGAGCACTATGGCGATGTGGTAACCTGCACGTGGTCGATCACAAAAACATGAATTATGCCCTTAAAATTACACTGAAATATAAAATATTGATAGCAACATATGCGCTGAATGCTAATGAACAATAATTAACTGTGATATGCCTCGTACAATGAATGATGAGCTTGGATGGCTCTCGATACAGAATTCCCTAGCCACGTGGCGGTGATAATGCCGACGCAGATTTTAAGTTAAAAAGTATCAAAATGGTAATAATTATTAGTTTAAGCGGACACGCAATGCGATGGGAATGTCTGGTAATGTGTGCGAGCGAGGTGAACCGGTATACTGAAGAAGACTATTGAAACTAACAATCAGTAAGTAAAAGTTGATGTGCACACGGACAGCTGTCTCACCTCTCCAGACGACTTCGACGAACTGCCACGAGGAAGGCAGCCGCTAGGGGCTCCTTGCCACGCTACGGGGTTCACATACTTCCGGTACCTCGTTAATGTTAAATTATAGATATTAACATTTTATGAAAATGTCACACACTAAATTACATATTATGCTGATATTGAATGATGCATTTCTAAATGTCTGCTGCAATATGAAAGTAAACACTGAAAGCATGGTGATTTTCAGGCACAAGCATGGCTGCATGTTTACATTTCCCCCGTGCTTCGATGTACACTGCTGGAAATGAAAACACAATTACACTCACTATTACATGCAAAATTACACTGCGTGGATGCAGGAAAATTATGGGAGAGTCTGAAAATGAGGCCTGAGCCTTGTTGATGTTGCACAATTGCGCCATTATGGACTTAACCCATACGCTGGCCCTTTGGCTGGCGTCAACATAATAAACACTTTTGCAGCTATTTTCCTTTCAGTGGCATTCACTCCGATGATAATTATTTGTCATCAGTGTTTTGCTCCTAATTAGTCTGTTATTGTGAGGTTTTGTTCCTGTTGGATAACTATACCCAGCATTACAGTGTATTGCACTTGATGCCTCATATGTCAGCATTGCTCTGCATCTATACCTCATAGTTGCTACAGGAAAAAACGCCCATCTAGCTTATATAAAGTGGAGAGTCTTCCTCCTATAAATAAGATTTCAAGGCACAAAATTGTGCTGTTTAAGCAGTTTTCTTATGTGAACTTTAAAATATATCCTGTTGGTAGGAATTATAATATTTTTTACATTAAATTTAGGTAGGTTTTTACATTTTCTTCAGTTCTAGGAGTGGAGCAGTAAACTCCGAACCCCTCCCCCTGCTGCCTCGAGGCTCTGCCCCTGAAGCGACTACATATTGCAGATTTTCTTGCATTTAAAGGAAATATTGTAATATTGAGTTCTGAATCAAGTTAGACCCTGGGAGGGCATCTACTTCTTTATTTGGCACAAAATAAAGCATTAACATTGCCAACAGCTTAATCCCTAGGGCAGCAGCTTAAGTTCTAGGGCTCAGAATATCTGCTTTCAGAAACAGTTTTACGGTATATTGTAATATTGTGTATTTAATTATTTATGTAAGTAGGTTCTGCAGTAACAGCCAGGTTTCACTTCTGGAGGGAACCATAACTAATACAGCATTAAGCTAAGAACATGTTTAAACATTTTATGTTTCCTAGATTGTCTATAAGAATAAATACAACTGAAAATGTATGTGTTTTATGGTACTACATAACATTAATAACATTTTGCTGTTAAGCCCAGGTACTAAAAATTTAATGATATAATAAATGTTGTGGAAAGTTTGTTGTTCCCCTACCACCCATCCACTGAATATACCACTGACATTATGAATACAATTATACCATGGAAGAGTGACTATAACCTGTGTATATTAAAGAAACATGTATTGATTTTTTTTTACTGCGGTATACCTTGGTTTGCGAATTTAAGCATGCCGAATCACCAAAGTAACCATTTCTTTTGCCAGTAAATGGTTTTGCAAAGTCCAATATATCCTTTATTGACAAATTTCATAAATGCCTTTCGTGTTCATTTCAGTGTTTGGATTTCCTTGTGCTTTAAGAGAAAATTGATTGCTATACTTTTTTATTGAATGCAGTGCTGTAGTGCCAAAATTGGTACAGGGTATACTCACGAGCAAGGTACGGACATGTCCTGCTACCAGGTCACCAACAGTCCTTGGAATTGTGCTGTAATCTCTATACAGACACGTGTAAATACACGGCCGTTAATACCTGGGGGAACAATCCCACACCTGAGCACTCACCCTAACCTCCGCACGACTTGAACACATATTCAGCAGTCAAACGCACACAACATGAACACTGGGGAAGGGTTCAACTCGCTACGGCAATTAAACTGACAGTCCCGATAAAATGCACAAAATATAT
>PNEQ01001243.1:20678-53112 GCA_003012365.1 Medauroidea extradentata
ACATGTAAAATTCTATGCTTTTCTCTTGCTTTAAAGTTAAATTTAAAATTAAAAAGAAAATTTTAATGTAAATTTCTCTACTCGCATCCCCAATTAATAGGTTGGATCCCGCCGTATACATCCTTATACCTGGTTAATTTGGCCTACTTAATTTGTTATTAACAACAAAGAAAAGAAAACATCAATTAAGACAAAAAAAATTGAAATTACTGTATGATAAGAGGCCAAGTAAGTGCTACGTGCCAGTGCACGTCACATAACGTTATTTTTTGTTCTTAATTTAATGTGGGAAGTATTTTGTAACCATATATTTTTTTAATATGATACAATAAAAAGTGTGTGTTTGTGTGTGTCTGTGACTGTGTCTGTGTGTGTGCGCGCGTTGGTGCGTGCGTTGGTGCACGCGTTGGTGCGTGTTGGTGCGTGTTTGTTTTCTTTTATTTTTCTACGTTGCTATTCTTTTTTTGAGTTATGTTTAAAGTTTCAAATTTCTGGCTCATTGGGAAGTCAGTTAAAAATTTATTGCAAAATTTATACTGAACAAACAAACACAAAGACAATAAACCTGCATTATCATCTTTTTCTGAGTTGTGTTAAAGTTTCAATTGTCTAGTTAATTGTTACCAAGTATACAAACAGTGAGTTAGTAAAAATGTGTTAAAAACTACCATTTATGCATATCACTTTACAACGATTGTAAAAGTTTTTGAGTCACCTTTCCATATAGTTCATAAACGAGCACAGTTTTTGGTTTCTTTAAAAAGTCAAACACATTTTGCAGAATTTGGTGTTATAAACGCAAGTTTCTCACGGCTGAGCATTTCGACAACATTTACATCACTCAAGAGTTTATTGAACTTGATGTGAGGCGAGCAGCCAAGGATATGGAGACATTGCTCCCCCTGTCACGTACAGAACGCAACCAGTATATTGTGGTAAGGATCTATTGAAAGACTAATAAGGTCCTCAATGATGCACTTCTTTTTTGCATCTGCTTGGAATGGGTATTAATACAAAAATAATATGTTTGTTCATTGAGTCATTCATCATGTAAGCTTAAAATTATTCACTTATCATAAGTATTATTGTCTTGAAATTACTATGAAAACAAAACTCAGGTTCATATAATTGAATTGGACTGCGCCAATTGTGCCAGAACGCTTTCCGTACATAACCTTATCTGTTTCTCATCAATAAGTTGCATTGATTTTTAGTGAACTTTGGGAAGTGCAAGCAAAACACTTACTTTTGGTTTGCTTCATTCAAATAGTTACGCTGGCAATTCAACACCAGTTTGCTTTTAGTCCACAGGAAATAAACACATACACAGTTGAATTGAAACACACATCATAATTGCACAATGGCCAAACACAATCAGAGTGCATTCAAATAGTACTGATGTGAAGTGAAACTGTTAATTTACATTAGTGTTTACTACAAAGTGTAAAGTTTTGCTTTGAAATTATGTTATACTGACTGTAATATAAACAAATATAATTTAAAATTACATAGTAACAAAATAGTGTGCATCAGTAAAGAATCTGCCAAAAAAAATGTATTAAATGTATCTGCCTTGTATTCAATGCTGTCTGAGCGTCTCCCCCTCTGACTTTTAGTGTTCCAGTTACGTCTTACCCCATGGAGATGTCTCATGTGCTCGATGTTTGTATATACAGTAAACTCCCGATTATCCGTGCACCGATTAACCGGTTTTTGGATTATCCGTGCGGCTTTCTATATGTTGAACACTGTATAAACCAACAAATTGTTGTATAAAAATGTTTTTGGAACGCAAGAGTGTAAACTCATGCGCGCAAGAATGGATTAACGAAATTTCTACATCATTTCTTCTCGTTTTTTTACCGTGCACCCCAGACAAATGTTTATTTATTTTAGTGAAAAGGTTGTGAAATACGTTATTCGTATGTAAAACCATTACTCATTCTGGTATTCGAGTTAATTATATGTAAATTTTTTTTAATTTTTTTTATTTTTATTTGTTTATTTATTTATTTATTTATTTTTTTACCTTTTCACCTTTTTATATTAACAGATGTGCTATTTTCGGTTTATCCGTGTTTCCCGATTATCCGTGCGTGGCGCAGCACCAATTAAAATGGATAATCGGGCGTTTACTGTACAGTAAAATCCTTTTATGAAGTTTTCACTTGACGAGGTTACCAACCTTCTATAACTCAGAATAATTTTTACATTTATAAATACAGTAGTAATTTGACCCTTCTGAGAAGTTTTCTGGTTTGAAAGATAAAGTTTTCAGTCCCTTCAAAAAAATTCTAAACAGAATTTGACTAGAAGGGCACCAAAATGTTCACTGTGCTTAGACGGTCATAAATGCCTCATATAGTTACTTCTCAAAGCAAAGACTGTTTTTTTTTTCTTCTCTAGTATTTATTACATCTGAATTTTTTGCTTAACCATTCTTTTGAATTTATGTAGCTATTCACACTTAATTTTGCCAGTTTACTGGACAGAGCAAAAAAGTATGTGATGTTTGGCATAGTACGACTCTTTGCTTGATTACATTTGAAGCAAACATTTATGTACACCATAGTTTTGTAATTTTGTGCCCAGAGCTTGACATTACCTGGTATAATTGAGGATTAAAATACAAAATCCGTAGTAAACCTTACTTGTATGATGAGTTTAAGAGCCATATACAGCAAGCACATGAACACTGTTGCAGTGTGTTGAGGCCATGATCTTTCATTTATTTCAAACAATTGCAAATAACTCAAATATATTTTAACCAAATGCTTTGAAAAAATTTGAGACGGTGTACAGTCATACGATACACAATTTTGACAGAATGTTTTTTTAAATAATGTACCGTTTGCTAACAAAAATAATTTTGCTTCGTTTTGGCTTATTTCGACAACAGAATATGTGATATTTCAGGGACAAAAATCTGAAAATCAGTTTGGTGTATTACAACAGAAAAAATCAGATACAAACGATGATATAAAAGTATTAGAACTGTAAGAATGAATTTTTGATATATGTATTTATCTGCATTAAAACATATTTTTGAAACCACTGCAAAACTAAAGAGAGAGGTCTGAGAACAGTTTTTGAAGGAATTATGCTAAAAGTATGTTCAATATCTTTATTTGCAAAAAGAAAACACATTTAAAACTATCCTTCTGTAGTTTTCTTTTCTAGATATTATGCTTAGAAACATGGCTTTGGTAGCACCTCAAAATGGCTAAAATTGGCTTTTTTCTGACTACTATCGTGTAAAAAAAAACAACTAGACTCATAAAACAATAATGGAGAAGTGTGCACTGGACAATATTATGCATTTTCCGTAAATAAAAAGGTAGGGACACTTCTTAAAGTCCGACAGGTAAAAGCTAACGACCAAAACACTGCAAGCTATTTTAATGCCCTGCACATGGAGGCAATACGGTTGTTGATGCAAGAGTCTGTCTAACTCTTATCACATGCTTGTTTCTGTACCTCAAATTCCACATCTAGTGCCTGCTATAGGGCTCTTAACTCGTGATCAGCTGGTGATGACTTGCTAGGAAGTTACCCAGGTAGAAAGACACACAGAAGTTGGATGGAACCCACTATGGAGCACAAGTACTGTGTTTGTGCGTATAAAATATTACAGAATCTAAATTGCTTAACTTTGAACTCTTTGAATTGGGTTGTATGTGCTGTAGGCAAATGCTGTAAGTACCATAACATTCTGTTTTTATTATATACTTTGGATGTTTCCACAGAGAATGTATTGTTCACAACATTTTTTGTGCATTTCCAGATGAGGTCATTACGTCTGGTGCATTCAGAGAAACTAAAATTAGCTAAGCAGTTTGTTATCGTTGGTGTGGCGTCATTTAAAATTCTTACTTACCTAGTGATTGACTACAGCTTATTTTGGATTATGATGATCATCCAAAAGCATGGCAGATTCAAGTCAACAGTTACAGGTAAGTAAACGACAACTTTCTGTGGTATATATTTTAATTGCTTTATTGTGAAGAATGTGCTGTTTTATTTATCAGGTTTAGATATGCATATACATAGTTGATAAAACTTGTAAGTTTTAACTTTCAATAGTGGAGATAAAGTGCATTGGGTTTATGAGTCTAAGATGAGACAAATTGAGAAAAAATAGTTTTATGCAGCTGTTTGAATTTTCTGTGATTTTATAATTTACTCTACATTATGGAAGTGAATAAATTAAATGTGTTATTTCAGTTTTTATTTCATCATGCGTCACCTCACAAATGTCATAATTTCTGAAGTGGTTACTGTCACATCTATTATGGCTAACACCTGAACAGTTAGGGGCTACTGTGCCGTCGCAGGATATAGAGACAATGCTAGTGTCAAGGTACCATAACATCCCATATTTTCCAACCCTCTACTTGAGCATCGTTCAACTTCTTAGCACAAAATAGGAACAGCTTAAAGCAGAAACAGCAAGGTATTAATGTTTGTAATTTTCCTGGCAATGCTGTTTTTTTTTTTTTTTTTTTTTTGTCTTGTCTTCTCTTGCAATGGGAGTGTATGTTTTGCGTAATGGCCGGAAGGTTACTTTTAGCAGCCTGCTGTGCTCACCATGTTGCTTAAGTCAGTTTTATAGCACTGATAATATGATGGATTCACGTATTTTACAGCTCTATTACTATGCAGCTTATTTTCATAAGCCACCCTGCCTGCAACATTCATATTGAAGTCTATTGTTTATTGACTGATAAGGAATGTGTTGTGCTGCTTAACCAGGTTTGTGTGTTTCCAAGTCTTATTCTATTGCACCCAAGATGCACATAGCCAAGGAGCAGTGCTTTTAATATATAGTTTAATATATAATGTCAGTTATGGTCATTCTAATAGCACTTTATTATGGGATTAAGTAAAGTGAAGATAGTTTGGTTAGCGCTGAGATGAGTAGGAAGCAATGTCAGAATGTAGGGGCAGGAGAAACAGGTGAACCCTGAGTAAACCTGCCAACTAATGGCATCATTGACATGAATCCCACAATTGTCTTGGTTGGAGACAAGCACCTAAGCTGCAGTGCTAACTGCAGTTGCATTGTAGGATTAAGAAACTAGGCAACTTAACTGTCGGATACTGGCTGCAACCAGGCCCTTTAACTCCCATGCAGAAATTGCATGATGTAAATTACGTTCAATTTTCCAAGTTATTGAAAGTGTAAACATTGGATACAGACACTGAATGTTGTAGCCACCCTTCAGTCAGTCAAACTGATGAGCATGCTTTAAAAAGTTTTGAAGTCTGTTTACAAAGTTGATTGTCAAAGAATCTAGGATGCTATCATCCTTTGGAATGTTTTTTTAAGTCATGTTTTTAACATTTGGAAAGGTTAATTTTAAGAATGAAGTGATTAGCTGCGTAATTGATGCCACGTCTGTTTGCTGATACTAGGAATTGTGTTCGGGTGATGGCCAGCACCACTCGTAATACCTCAGAATGTATCCAAGCATTCTTTTTAAAAGGACTATGTACATGGCGTAAGAACAGTACTGCAGCATGTCACCCTTAGTCTTTTTAATGAAAAATTTTTTTAACTTACTCCCAAAGATATTTGTCTATGAAAATAACACATATTTTAATCTATGCTTCTATAATTTTACAAATGCAGTACATTTATTATAAACATAATTTTTGAGCACTTAAAAAATTTATACGTAGATTGCTGTTAATATAAAAATATCACTTAGGTTTAAAAAAAATGGAAGCTTGCATGGGCCATTATTTCATGCTATCCACAAATAAAACTGTAGTGTCAACTCCTTAAAAATACTATTATAACACTGTACATCAATTTAGTGCATTGTGTATAGAGGCAACAGTGTTCTTGTCGAGCATGGCAGTGCTGCTTTTATCACTCTCTGTTTAAATGCCTCAAAAGAGGAATATTACGTTTGGTACATAGGCATCTTAAGATAATGATTTATGTTGTTCAAAGTGAAGCTTTTAAATATACCAATACAGTACTAACACCAATCTTCTCATTGAAGAAGAAGATTAATTCAGTGTGAGAAGTAATGAGTGCATAATGATTTTGTTGCTAGTGAAGACATTAATGAATGAGCTTATTTTACTAAGGCAAACTGTTTTGCAGCGTTTTTAAATAATTGCCTAAAGTATTAGAGAGATATGGTAGGTTGAAAATGCCATTTCATGCTCTAAGATTATAAATGTAAAGACTGGTTGTTTCACATTATATGACGTGACTGCTCGCACAGCATTCTCTGGCCAATAACAGTATGAAAATGGGACAACACACACTCCCACCTACTTCTCGTCTAGGAGATGAAAGTGATACTCAAGAGGTTAAAATCATGATGGAGATTGGTGCTGAAAATCTAATTTTTTAGGAAGCAGTTAAGAATTTTCAAAAAAGAAATTAGTTACTTTTCAGAATTATGTACTTAACTATAAGTGGGCCTTATCAACAAAATCCACATTATTTTTTCATTTGATTATTGAACTTCCTTGAAATGTTTTTTTACCAATAAAGCTAGATAATAGTTCACTGTGCCGTTTATATTTAATTATTTTTGTAACACATAATGCAAGCAACTTCTTATTAATGTCTGAAACTATAAAAAAAAAAAAAATAGCGTGTTGATAATACCCTTACTGCATATCACCATCAATATGTCCAGAATAGTAGCCTACTGTCTACTTACTATTTATACTAACATTGAATAAATGGCTACTAACTTTAAAATGGCATGTTATGTAAAGCTTTTAATGACATTAATCCATGACTTTTAAGTGACTATTCTAACAAAATTTAATTGTTTTCTACTTTTCTCTGTCTCTTTATTAACAATAACTTCCAGAGTTTCCAAATGTTTCAAAGTATTTTAGAATACACCTACAAGCCTTAAGCTGTCTACATAGTTGATGTCTGCCATTGATATGATTCGGTCACATTTTTTATCGTCTTTTATGCATTAAACTTTTTTTTTGTAAAAAGAAATACATTATTGTCGTAATTTCTAGTCATCATTCACATACATTTCCTCATTAACTGTGATAAAAATGGGAATAGTGGTAGTGAATTGCTCAAGACACTGATTTTAAATGCTATGTAAATATGCAGTTTATTCTAATGTAAAAAATATATATTTTCTCGGGTAGTGGCACACACACAGATTTGGCAGCAGAATTTTCAGTTGCGCAGTATTCACGCTGCATATTTGGCTTTTAACAAGCTGCACCTCACTTCTTTGAGATTTTTTTAGTAGAATAAAATTAATATAAAAATGAGTAAAGTGTTACTTGATAGTTGGTGCATGTACAAATGATGCTGTTTCAGCCCCAAACATGGTAGGTGTCCACATTGAGGGTGAAGGTATTCTGGCCAACCTGATGCGCAGCGTCGTAAATGCCCTTAAACCATTTGGCATCAAGCTGGAAATTGATACTATTCATTGCCTCCCTCACCCACTGCAACCAGATCTTTTTATATATGGTGAAATCTGTAAGTTTACACAATTGATTTTACGGTTAGACAGATATTACAACCTTACTGTTTGAAAAAACAGATGCTGTTATTATAGTGTACGTACATATGCATAGCACAACTCACATTTGCTTGAAGGGGTGGGACACACACACACATTTTTTGGAGGAGCATGCTCTATTACTTAACATATTTTTATGGAAATTAAATTCCCGTCTTTTATTATGCCCTTTAGATTTAGTATACAAGTAAAGAAATGAATATACAGTATGTTCACATGAAACCTCCCTGATTTCAAAATGAAATTAAAAAAGAAAACTAGTAGACATAGAAACTTGCAGTTTACAGCATCGTGTAAAGCAACTCAAAATGTTTTCTGTTGATTTTTTTATAAAAGATTCCTTTTTCTTTGTTTCAGATGCTAAATTATTACCAGACATGACTACAGCTGAAGAGAGCCCAGTGCATGGCGTGGTATGTAGAATCTAAATCAACCCATTTTTGTCTGAAGAAATTAACGACATGAATTTGGAAGGGAGCCGCCAGATCTTAAGATGGTTATGACAGTTAGGGGTTTGCTCATTCCAGTTCCAACATCTCATTAGCAGACACGTGGCGAAGCTAACAATTGTTTGGCTTCAATGGTTGCACAGTTCAAACTTTGTAAGCATACAAGAGAAGTCATTTATGCAGCATTTTGTAAACTGTTGAGTGAGGGATGTTTAGCTCTTGAGATGCTCAGTGAATTGACTTGATCGGCTTCTTTGGAAAGCCTATCTGTTCTCTTCTACCATTTCATCAGATGTGTGTTTTCTGCCAGAATATGACTGTCAGTTTACACTCTCAGTGGCTATGAACTTTTCGTACCAAGTCTTAATAATTGTAACATCTGGGGGCTTCCTTTGAAATTCACGTTGTTAATACAGTGGAATCCCATTGCTACGAGAGTTCGTAACAGCACAAAAAATTGTCGTAGTTACGAGTTGTCGTAAGAACCGAATATTTACATAAAGAAAGAATTTTATAGGTTATTGACGTATGTAGGATAGGGATAATAACAGTACAGTTTACCTTGGCTAGTATCTCTGCTATTATAAAACAAGACTGCCAAAAATGATAGGCATGTGTTTATTAGGCTAACATTCAATAATTGTATTTATTTCACGATGGACGTCTAGCGAGGCGGGGGAGGCGGCAACTAAAACGAACGAACAGCACTCCCAGCTCACTTGTGATTGGCTGAAACGAACAACGCTGCACCAATAAGATCTTATGAATGGACTAACAAAAAATGTGCGGCTGTTCCATATTACCCACGTTGTGAAGTAGCAAAGTCAAAGTAACAATAACATTTTTTAATACGAATACAGTTTATTTATCCATTCCAACATAAATTTCGCTAAAATGAAAACCTATTGTGGAGAAATGATAACACGTAATGTATAAAAATACGACACAAGAAGTTTATGAACTTAGTCGGGTTACACTGGGTAGTGTAAAACTTCAAGACCAGGCATTCAAAAAGTGATCCAAATGAATTTTCCTTTTAATGCGTTGCCATGATCGGACAAATCTAACGTATTCTACAAACAACTCTAGCAGGTTAAGTTACGTAAACGTAACTTTTTAACTTCTTGCAGTGTAACGTACACAATGAAAAAAAAAAAGCATAGTGAACTTGAAACTGATTCTATAATTCCATTCGTTATAATACAACCAAGATGACGCAAGCGATGCTGTGTACTCAGTCTACGGGCCACTTTCGCTTTCGTGCTGTACCATGATGGCATCAATAACAATCGAGGTCAAGCAAGTCATGGCAGCGTTGCCAGATGCAACTGCATTTCCACCATTGCCATAGCTCGCGTTGTTCATTCTGCCACGCTAAGCCGATGAACTATGATTATCTGGTGCGCTTGTATTTATTATGTTTACTTGTAATTTAAAACAAATCATTTTGCGCGATATGTTGATGATTGTTGCTTGTGAATCTCTCGTATCTACGAACGTGCTCATTGCGATATCACTCGTAAATACTGAACATTTATACAATAAACTGCATACACAAACTGACAGTGCATTATAAAACACTCGTAATTACGAATGTCTCATAATATCCCATACTCATAGTAATGGGATTCCATTGTATCTTTGGACAGCAGTGATTGATTTTGTTTCTTCATACCACATCACACATTGGGCTCTCTCTTGAGGTGTAGTCATTTCTGGTAATTATTTACCACCTTAAACTAAACAAAAGGAATCTTTAAGGAAAAAAACAAAACAGGAAACTTTTTGAATTGCTTTACATGATGCTGCTAATTGCAATTTCTATGGTTAATATATTTTATAAAATTGTGTTTTAAAGTCATGGAGGTTTCATGTGGGTGTCTGGTATGTTAGGTTTTGCAACATGCAAAATTTTCTTTTAATAAGAAAAGTCAATTTTAGTTATTTTGAAGTTGAGAGGCACTTGCTTCCTGGCCCTAGGCTGTACCTATGACAGTGTAACTAAAATTGTTCTCTATCTCTTCATTTGCCAAATTCAAATTACATTTGTTAATTAATGTCTCTATTTTTCAACCAGACTTAGCATCTAGTGTGTTAACCCTTTGGCGAGCATGTTCATACATTTTTGTGCACCAATTACATTGCCTGGGAGAGCATGCTTGTGTATATATGATTTTAACTTTGTTTTAAAGAGCATGGGCGTACATGAACACATCTGTATTTCTTACCTTTCACTACACCTAGTGCCATCTATGTTGTGTTGAAGGAAATGTTTATATTAGTTACTATAACCAGCACAGCGCCTTAATAATCACAGATAACGCAGTGCTATCTTGTGTCACATATATGTGTCAACTTTAATATGCCGCGTTCTTCCTAGGCCATGATAAGAGTGATGTATTTTGCTGTCGTATTTCGTTCAGTAAAAATATTATAGGTTGTGATAGTTGTCTGAATAATCTGTTATAAATGTTTTCCCGCTAAAATAGTTTAGTTCATTGTGTATCACAAAGGGGTACTTTTGCAGTTATTTGTGGTTTGACTAAACATGGCTTTAGCTCAGGAAAAAGAAAACTGTCCGAAAAAGAACTTCAAGAAATTTTTACTAATTGGGAATCGGCAGATAGTAACCAAAGTGATATAAGTGAGGAAATAGTGATATAAATTATGTAAATTCCGTAACTGGCAAACCAGAAGTTCCCACCTTGGAAAATTATTTCGTAACACAGGTTAGTAACAGAAGTAATTTTGATTGGAAAAGTGATACTATTTTTTTTATGAACATACTGGACTTTGACAACTGTAAATGTGGTATTTCAGATGATGTAGTGTTTTCAGAAAATCCCACAGACGCGTGCGTGCGTGTGTGTATGTCTATATATATGGACACATGGTATAACCTGTGCAAAACGGAACTCAATAGAACCCAGCAATTTTTTCCGTTTCGTCAGGTTTTCGTTTTATACTGGTGAAGTAGCAGGCAAGAAAGTTTGCTTATTAACTAAACGCACATTATGAAAGTTTGATTTTAGGGATCTAGATTATCAAAATTGTACAAAAACATAATTATGAACCTATTATTTTACAACAAAGAACTATTCTGTACAATGTGTAAGACACATCTCTTTTACATCACCATATAAGTAAAGTCTTTATTTGCGGGCTTGATGACCTAACATTTATTCATTTTAACATGTGCTGCTGTCCTCTTAAACCACTCTTCAAGAATTTTGTCTTTATTTTTTATCGTGTCATATATCTGTGTTTTCCCACAACTGAAGTGCACCACTAACTGTTTTTGAGGCACTTTTAATGTTGTTATATTAAAAAATTAGTAATTTTTTGACACTGTGTTTAATAGTTTTTCCACAGGAAAGTGTGTTGGGACCTTTGTTATTCACTGTAATGGTGAATGACATGGGATACAGGATCACAGGTAAAATGATAGTAAATAACATATTTTTTAAATAATTTTATTGTTAGTATGGTAATAGCTTTCAAATGTTGTTACTGTTATTTTATATGCCTATTATGAGCTGCTAAGAGGGGTAAAGTTTCATTTATGTCATGAAAGACATGCAAGCAGCATAACATAATTTATGAGCAAAAATTGTTCTTCAGCTTTGATATTTTTTTGTTTATTTATTACATCATAATTATTTGATGAAAAGTTACTTATCTATTGCAATTACGTGTTTCATACATTATTTAAAATTGTAAGAATCTGCATTGTAATAAAATTATGTTTTGTACTATCACAAAAGACAGAAATGCTAGTTAATAATAAATTCATGTGTAAAACATGACCTATGAAATCAGAAGCTTATGATTGATTAATTTTTTTCAACCTGAATTTACTAAGACTAGCTCCTAAAGTGAAAGAGCAGGGTAATCTGATCAAATGAGTGAGGTTGCCTCAGATCCAATCTTGGGATGTACAGGGTTCACTGACTGTACACCTCTCAGCAGAAGTCTCTGTTACATGTTGAAGAACACAATATTAATAGGATTTTACAAACTTACATGCTTCTGTTCTGGCCATGAGTTATTGCACACCTTCAAGAGCAACACACAGATAACGTTGATACAATATTTCTAATGATTTTGGAATGTTGTTATGTAAACAAATTTCCATAGGAAAATACTTTTTGTTTTGACATGCTAGGGAATTTGGCAGTAAGCTCTTGTAAAAATTATAGATTTTGACAGGTCTGTTGGCAGTCCTGTATACAATTTTGTTTCCTGGTGCAAACATCAGTGTTTGCTTTTAAAACAGGTGAATTCTGCACATACTCAGCAGAATTGTCACAAAGTAGAATTATTAGAATTACTGTATTTCGTGGGGCAGACTATACATAGCCTTAATAGTCTTTCACTGTACTGTATAGTTAAAATATTGATTAAATACCATAAAGTTTGTGTTGTTGTTTAGTTAAAATTAGTGCAATTAAAAATGTATAATGGTTTCTTGTAAACTGTGAACTGGGATTCATTTGTTTGGTGACCTGAATTACGTAAATTTTTCTCAGTGTTCCTATTGGCCTTGTGCTGGTTGCTGGTGCTGCTGGAGCCGTATGGCCTGCGGCTGCGTGCGTACATCATGGGCCGCTACTACCCAGACAGGGCAAAGCAGAGAGCTGTGTGGCTCTACAACCACATCCTCAAGTCACGCACCACCCTCCTCAAGTTCATCCGGAGACAGCTGCGACACAGGTTCACCAAGGGTGGTGCAGCTGTTGAGAAAGTTACTGTGTTGGAAATGCTGGAGATCTGGTACTATTATCGTCTTACCCATGTATCCCTGTCAGTTTTAGTGGCCTTAGCACATTGTGCAAACATTGCAGCTTATGTATAACCGAGAGGAAAAGTTTAAGGTTTAATTTATATGAACATGTTTTTGCTTAAATTAAAAGTAAATAGTATTTTAATAACTGTACTAAAGTAGAAACCTGTAGTGTTATAATGTATCCGTAGGACCAAAAAACTTTCTACTTTATAAATGGGAAAATATTATAAGAGGGTCATTTTCTAGTATAAAACCGTTTAAAGGACTAAATGAAAGTAACTTTATACCAGGATTATGTTAAGTGGTAACGCTATTATAGGGTTTTACTAAATTTACATTTCTTTAAAATATCAATTGCGGAATGGGCAGTTATAAAAAATGCATTAATTAATTTTTTTAAATATTCACATTAGTCTGCTGAAGTAACAAAATTTGGTCATATTTACTCATTTATGATATTGTACTGCCTTTCGAATAGCATTTTTCCTACGCAGTACCCTTAGTCACAAAAATTTTAAAATACAGTAAGTGCTTGATTTATGTCATACCTCTTTACATCATTTCGGATTAACTTCTCTAATGTTTTAGTGTCCATTTTTCAATTTAATTAGTTGCTGATTCAGAATTACATGGTTAATCCATTCTTGTGCGCCAGAGTTGACATTTTATGTCTCAAAAATTTTTCTACTGTAGGCTGAGGGGACTGGTCTGACTCAATTTGCATCACTGTTTTCAGGAACCTTACCCAGACAAATATCAAAGACTTATTGTAATGTAAATAAAATTTGAACATACAGTCAATAACATGTAAGAAGAAAGTAAAGTTCAAATGCATTTGAGGCTGTTTAATGTAAATGATAATTATTTACCTTAACCAATTGTGTAAAGGGATAAAACATTGTAATACAAAAATAAAAGATCTACATTACTTAAAACATACAAGCATTCCACCATACATGCCTTAAAATATCATGCCCTAGGTAAAAACATACTACAACCCATAGTGTTGAAACACTTCGTTAGGAAAAACTAGTGTTTTTAATACAGTAGTTTAAAACGTTCTACAGTATCTAAGCGACCTGTACTGGAAACTATTAGATGGTTCTCTTGAAGGTTTCCATGGCTTCGTCAAGTGCTGGGCGTGAAGAAGAACCCCATGTGCCTTGCTTGTGCCCGTGTGATACGAGAGAGTTCTGGGGTGAAGGTTTGGCGTTGTTACAAGCCTGGCTGCCCAGGAACATTCTGTGAACAGTGCTTTGACGAGCTTGACAATCTCTGCACGCTGTGCATGGAGCCAATGGAGTATGGCGACGTATCTGACGTCAGTCTCGAAGAGTAAGTGACAGTTCCTTTGCTTAGTTGTGTAGTGAAGGAACATTGGTACTGTCACCAACTGTCTAAATGTACTGTCCCTCTGCAATCTTTTGGCTCAATATGCGTGTAACATGAGTGAATTGTTGCACTAAAGTGTGCATCTCATCTCAGAAACCATCTTTTACATCACAATAGTATTCAGTATAGTTTTTATCCCTTCCTGCTGTTGTGTAACATGGAATAAAGGTCGTGTTGGGTTCATTCAGTGGGTACAGCATTTTATAAATAATGTCATTGACAACTCAACAAATACTAGTCTTACGTTTCTTTTCGAAAAGATGCAGGCATGATCAGGAACAACATCCTCTATATGAATCTGAAGTCCTACAGCCTCATTTTGATGGTCTGTTGATGAAGTGATACCTCCAAGTGTTGGCCTACGTGACAGTTTGTGAGAGTAAGATATTTTGGTCAGCTCTTAACAGCTAGGTCTTTAGCGCTGGTGAGGGGTGACATGATGTTTGGAGCAACACCGGAATATGAAGGGGTGGGGGAAACTGGAGATCCCCGAGAAAACCCGTCAATCAAAGGCATCGTCCAGCACGATTCCCACATGCGAAAATCTGGGAACTGACCCCGCTGGGAATCAAACCTGGATCATTTTGGTAGGAGACGAGAAGTCTGACCCCTCGGCTCCCACGGCCTATGGCAGTTTGTGATTGTGTGAAAAGTGGTAGTTTATCCTTGAATCCTTGAAATGACTGTTATGAGTGGCTTTAAAACTGTACCATACAGACCAGTTTCTTATTCAGGGTCCTGACATTTGTAGTTCTTGCACTTGGGAATGAGTTTTAAGACTGCCTCACATAGCCGAGTCAACAAGAGGACATATGATTGCACGTACCCGACCAAAATCTGCAGTGACCCATGTGAGATGAAAAGCGGACTTTGACCTTCCACCAGAGTTCCATGTCCACGTCACAGTTTAAAACTGGCTCCAAATTACAGCTCATAATGAGCAGGAATACTCTTTGTAATGTTGCTGTTTATCCTCTCCTGCTGTGATCATATCCATTGCCAATGTAAGCAATTTAAGAATATATCCCTACAGTATGAAATTTAGTATGTACCGTTCTGCAGTCACATGATGTTGAGCCAGTTGTTTTTTGACTAGCTCTCTGTGCCAAAATATCATCCATTCTTAGGAGTTAAAAAACTTTAATACCGATGTAGGGTGGTTACGTACACACTTCTGATGAGTTAGAACAGGAAGCTACAATCTATAGGCTGTGATGGCTGACTATTTTCATACACCACAGTCAGATTGATAACATCAACACACAAACTGAGCAATGCTTTTGTTTAGGAGCTGTAGACTGCATATTATTTAGGTAAATAATACACTTATGTGTTCGAAGAATATTTTTTATATGTGCTGGCCGAGTAAGGGCAGAGACCAAGCCTTAAACAAAGGGAGCGGGCCCAAGCAAGTAACGACTGACTGCACAAAATTGTTATGTTAGTGTTTTCTCTGCCATTTACAGTTAGTTAACCAGTGGTAGAATGTTAGGTGAGGGATTTGCCCTAGATTCAGCTATGGAGATAATGAGTTTAGCTGAACAATACATCAAACATTATTTCAAGTTATCTGTTGAGAAAACAACGTATGTGAATTTGGCAAGACATCATGAATGATGTTATGGTTCTGTAGTTAGTGTGGGTAAATTTTCAATTAAAAGTAATTGGTGTCAATTTTTGAAGTGTCAGATTCAAAACAACCTGTCATACATGTTCATCAACCATACTCTGGTAACTGCAAATTAGGGACCTCTCCATTCTGTGTCATCACTATAACGATTTTCATATAACATAAAAATTTATTGAAGTTAAAATGAACAAATTTTTAGTCATCCTCTTGACAAGTACGAAATATTATTCACCTTAAACACAGCCATTTTCATGGACGTACACTATTGGGAGTGAATGTTGTAGAAAAATCCCACAGCTAAACAAGAAAATAAAACGGGAAAAGCCAGCATTAGCTGTTGTCAATAAACATATCTCATATTACTACAGTACTGTATACAGCAGCCTATACAAATGCGAACAGGAATAAAGTCGTACCTAGAGAGAGAGAGAGAGAGAGACGATGCAAAAAAATCCGGAAAGGAATAAAATGAGTAAAACTTCTAAATAAATTCATAAATTAAATTGAAAAAAAAAAAAAAAAATGCAAGATATAAGTAGAAAAGGTTGTTTAAAAATGTGTTTGTTTGGATGCAGGAATAATTATAAGTCGTTAGTGTCAATCAGTAAGCCACACTTCTGTAAAAATAAAGTGTAAAATTGCAAAAATTACTGCTAGAATATAATTGCTGCATGTTTCTTATGAGTTATGCAATTCTGCACAAAAGGGAACTAAGGCAAGCCATGTGGTGACTGGTATCTCCCCCCCCCCCCCTTCCACACCTATCGCTCACTCACACACCTTGTGCACTTATCTGTGCTAGCTTGCTTCACCTGCTGCATGCATAGCAACAGTGACAGACAATTAGCTCACAAGTCCTTGTTCCTTTGTGACTAGCAGCAATGTCAGAGAATGAGTGGACATCAGTGTTGTCTTTATAACTGTAGGTTTGTGTCACATGACCTTCCTTTCAGTTGCCATTGTTTGTTTACTGTCCAGGTAAAGTTTGGTTTTTGAAAACATTAAATTGTCACTTTGAGTGCATACATTTTTTGTCTTTGTTATTAGATTTTGACTTTGTATTGCAATTAGAACAGATTGGATTGTGTGCTATTAGATTGGATTTCTACCTGTTTTATTTATGGTTTTGGTTATTGGTTTTGTGCTCTATTTATTATGACCCTCTTACATTTACTGACCACGACTTGGACTCTTGATTTGACTAGCTGTCTAAATCAGGTATTGCACAGCAGCGCAATATACTGACACTGAGAAGGAAATTAATGCTTTATGGTCACCATTTCATTCTCAAAGACGTACGTTTTTAAATAATGGTTCACATAATTACTTTTTTATGCCATAGGTGATTAAAAACAGCAATGATTTCGCTACAGAATGTAGGCATATATGAACAGCATTTTTACAGAAAAGTTAACAGCAAATGAACAGTTATGTCACATGTATAAACCAAACATCTTTTAGCATGAGTGACTTACAATGTAAACAAGTACACTCACACTTCTGCTGTCTTCAGATTGTATCCCCCTCCTTCTGCCACACACATTGTATATAATCAACGTGTGTGGCTTTTTCTTGAGATAAATCTGGTAATTTGTATGTATAGTCTGGTATAGTTTGGTGCGCAGTAAATGAACCCCATTTTTGGTTTAAAAAAAAAAAAAAAACACATTTGTATATAATACAAATATGATATTGTATAACAGCATTCAGTAAAGCTCTTAAACAATACTGGAATATGATTTTAAAAAAAATTGGCAAAGGGTTATTTATGTGAGTATCGCGGTAAGGGAATGAAACATGCCACGGGTGGCTGCGCAGTTGCCAAACCAGTCTTGCCAGGTATCAGCGGTGCGCTGACCGGAGACCTTCGCCCGGCGTGACTAGGCAGATGGACGGCGAACCAATATCCCTGGCCAGCCTTCGCACATTCACGATGCGGCCCAAAAAGAATTACGGGAAATCAATTGATAATTTTTCTTGGATTTTTACCAGAAAGTTTCTATGCGGTCAATACACACCTAAATACAGTAATCGCCGCTCATAGTTTTTTAACATTTTGGAAGCATGGAGAGGGTATTAGAGGCTTGTTGGATGTTAATTTCTTCAGAAAAACTCTGCCTATTAAACTGTATCATTATTTCAATTGTAAAAACATGTCTTTATAATGTCAGCGACAGTTAAACACAAACTTAGAGCAAAAAAAACACTTAATTTTTCTTATGGGTGTAAATAGGGTAGTTCTGCAAATATGATAACAACACAACTAAGACAGATTTAGCGGGAACAGTAGCTTGTGTTAGTAGCAAGACTCAACTGTACATACAAAAAAAGAAAGTTCAATTTGTAATACTAACCTACTGCAAGAATCATTCAAAGAGCATATTTCACACCATGTATTATTTCTACATAGTGAATAATGTAAGTAAAAGCATCATTACTGTAAAAAATTGTCTAAAGATTTGCATGACTGGGCTGTATGAAAATGATATAAATCAACTATATAAGACTACACAAAGTACAGGCCAAAATCCTGGGGGTAGATGCAGTACATGGTGAATTAGACTGATAAAAAAAAGATATTGTGACAGGAGAACTGAGGATAGTGTTGTGGAGAATCATTCTTAGGTGTAAAGTTACTTTTTCATTTTTGCATTAGTATTTACTTTTTATAGTTTTTTCTCAGCCCAGGTTGCTGAAGGTAACAGTAATTTTTTTATTATACTGTACTATAAATATGCTTTCGTTAACAGTCCTGTCTATAACACTGTGCATATTGTTTTATTTGTCAGAGAGTCTGATGACGATGATGATGAAGATGACGTAAATCCATTCAGCCAATGGAGACATAATGTTGCTGAGGAAGAAACAGAATTGCTTCCTCTGAAAAATGGGCATCGTAATTCTTATACTGATCGTTCATATGATTACCAAGAAGACCTGGACCATGATCCTAACACTAACAAGCCACCCCTGGTTCCAGTAGAGTCACACATTAGTCTTCCACGGCCTGTGTTATCCTCTACACAACTGTTTAATGAACCATTGCCAGCAGATTATACTTCAAGAAGAAATGAACTCTTAGAACAAATTGAGGTGAGCAGGCACCATAAGTGAAATCTCATTATAATGTACTTCATTTTAAAGTATGTTTCATATTCTAACCCCTACAGAGAATTTTTTTTATTAAATACTTGTCCAGTGTAAGGTACTTGGCCTACACACCCTATTTAATTTTTCCAAATTTGTTTGTTGTGCGGAATTGTAGCTTCATGTTGGCATAAACGTAACGTAACCATAATCTTAACTTCCGTAACTTAGAAATACGTTTGTACGTAGTTTTCGGCGTCAGCATAGGTCTAAGGGGATCCCGAGATGCTTCGTGGGGCACTAGCTATGATGGAAGGGTGTAGGTTAGATGTCGACCAGTGCTTGGGAAACCTGGCTTGCCGAGTGTAGTGCGTCGAGATCACGGAGTGTTAGAATTAAGAAAGGACATGTGAGTAGTATCTAAGTTGCAGAGCCGGGACTTAACACCTCAATGTTGGTGTAGACCAAGGCAGGAGTACAGCAAAACACTTTCTGTTAAGCGAGATGTAATTTCCACAATAACTTATGTGTTAAACCTATTAATTTACGAGCGGTGGGCTGAACCATAAATACGAGCAATTTCTGTTAACAATTTGAGTATAATGTGTGACAGGCGAGAGCATTCAGGGCTAAGGAAAGTGTAATCATGTATGTGGAATCATTTGTTATTGTTTTCATTGAAGGGGGAAGCCATCTTGTAACTTTTCCTTCTTGTTAGTTGCAGAGAGATTTGTACAGTCTCAAGGATCGCCGAGCACGATGAAGTTGTGTCAGTAGAGACTGGGATAATGTGTTTTCTCAGGTGGAACAATCATTTCAATGAGTTTAGGAATGCTCTCGGTAGGTAGTGTGCTAACCTATGGAGATCGTGTTGTGGTGCGCCATCTCTAGGCACTTCCGGAGAGAAGTGAGGAGGATGCTGGGAGTCCAGCATCCCGGATGTTTTCCTTCTTAGCTATCTGGATGTCAATGTGATCGGACGCGTGCGGGGAGAGCTCCCGTGGGCGCACGTGCCATGGAGATCCTTTAACATCGGGGCTATAGCATTCTGTTTTCTGGTAACATGAGCCATCGGGCTGCGCAAATAATATTATTGATCCAAATTTAGCTTTTCGTTTTGCAGTATATATTAGATGTAGTCTTGAGGTGAGAGCCCACCGCGTGTGTTGTACAGGGATCTGTAATGGTGTTGTTGAGATTGAATCTGTGAATACAATAAACATAGTGCAGCCGAACGGTACTTTTTATCATTTATTGGTAATAACGATCTCTGTGTATCCCTAACGAGGTAAATATTGATTTTCGCTCTTCTCTTCTCGTATCCACGACACTGAGGTAAGAACTTGTGACTCTACCACTGAAACTACAGCTAGCTGAGGGCGCGTTTGTGGGAGCACGTGGTCGGCGTGGGCGCAACGAACTGCTGTATGTGTGTGAAGGGGAGCAGTGCCACCACACCAGTATGAAGTATTTTCAATAGTAGAACCCCAATTTTACAAACTCTGATTTAATGAAACATCTATTTAGCAAAAAGATTTTTGGGAATAGTGACCTGGTGTTCTTTATTTAACAAACTCGTATTTTACAAAACATCTATTTAACTTCAAGATTTTTGGGAACTGTAACATTTCATTAAATCGAGGTGTATTAAGTGTAAAATTTCAAGCCCCTCTCATGTACACTAGACCCTCAATTTTACGAATATTGTCGGTTCCATTTATGACATTCGTAAAATTGATTCAGGCCGATTCTGCCCCTCTTTGCACTACTAAATTTTAAAATTGACTTTTTTCTGCAAAGTGTATTCAATCAGGTCCCGACTTTCGTAGCATTCTGTGGGAAAATAAGACAAGTTAACATTAAAATATAAATTTATATCACAAGAAGGACGTCGTCCGATTAAAAGAGTACCTTTGAACGGTAAATATGACAGACACTTGTCCTGGAAAAAAAAAAAGAGATCAGCGTTTACCTTCTCGCGAACACATAGTGTGATTTATGTGCAGTTCTGTTTTGAGGAAAAATTGGGTAATTCATAACTGAAACACAAAATTATATTTATCCGATTAAAATCACACCTACCAACGATCTGTATGACCAATCCATGACACAAAATAAAAATAGAACACCAAGCACAGATTGTCTTCTCACGATAGTATAGTTAGTCTTGATGTTCGTAGCATTGTGTGGAAAAATAAACTTAAAAAGGTTTACAAGACTCTTGTCAAAAGAAACCAATGTTAAAGAGACACACATGATTTATTTTCAGATGTCATGAGGTTGTACTTTCATTTGCAACACCAAAAGAATTAATAAAATTTTATCGTACACTCATGTCTCAGTCATATAGGTGCATAACCACTCAGAATTGAACCAGGAACAGTGACAAAAATCCCCTTAAGTTAACATAAGTCCCACCTTCTGTATTAACCCAAACAAGGAACAAGAAACATGTAAACATTTAACAAAGGACAAAGAGAAAAGACCAAACACACTAGCATGTGATTATACCTCCATGTTTTCAATGATCTTACAGATTTACATCTATATCACTTGCATTATAGGGTTTCAAGGCTGTAATATGTGCTTTCTTTACCTGCACATTTCCTCCAGGCTCACCTAAGTTCACACTATTGGGAGTGGAACATGACAAGCCAGAATAAGGTCCATGAAATGCCTTTGACAATATTTAGATGACATTTTATTGGCCTTTTTGTGTATTGTAACTTTCATACATACCACAAAATGGCCCACCCTGTGTGGGCACTCTTTCTGCTCCGGGTAAAATTTTTGCAGCACTCATTTATGGGTTTTAAGCAAGTTTAGAGCAAAGAGAATCATACACCTCTTTACAGGCCTCAGATAAATTTACCATTGAATTTACATCAGCTACTAATGGTTAATTTCCCCATAGGCTAATGAGAGGGTAAGGAACCTCGCGTCAAAACACAACCATGCCAGGCGATTTCCCGGTCACTGAATGGGGAACGTTGATCAATGCTACATTGAGTAATGCCAAGTGTTCATCCCATTTACGTTGCTCATTACAGTGATAGATGGTTAATGCACCCTTCACAGACTTGTTTTAACCTCTCTGCCAGATTAGGACAAGGATAATATGGACTTGTATGTACTAGTTTAGTCCCCCAAGAGAAACACAAATTGAGCGTCTGCTTCCCCGAGAAATATTATGCGTTGTCACAAATTAATATTTTCGGACTCCTGAAGATCTTAAAGAGATTATTTTGTAATTTGGAACAGATGGTAGAAACTTTTATTTCTCTTAACGGCTCAACAAAACCAAAACGTTAGAATCTGTCCACCATAATTAACACACAAACATTTACTTTATTGGCTCGAAGTAGGGGACCGAAAATGTCTCTGAACAATTTCTGCCAAAACCTCTTTAGCAGTTGCGCTGAATAGTGGCTCACCTTGTTATTCACAGGTTGCTTTGTGCACTGGCATTCATGACATGTTCTCTCATATTCTTGTATCACATTCTGCATTGCACTCTAAAAAATTCCCTTTTTATTTTCAGTTCTGTCTTTCTAGTCCCCATATGATCTCCTGATGGTGAATCATGAAAGTATTTTAATAACATGGGCCTGATCACCTTGGGAACCCACATTCGCTTCTTCCCTTTATTTGTTACCAAACAACGTACTTGCTGGATAAAGCATGGGCCACACTATTCTCTCTCCTCGGCACACATATGATCTTAAATTTGAATCACGTTAAGTTGCATTATCGACCTCCCTATTTTGCCTAGTGGTCTAGGATGGCTGAAAAGGTATGTCAACGCCTGGTTGTCAGTCAACAAGTCAAACTCTGCATGCTCCAGATAACATTCCAATTTCTTGATGCCATAAACGCATGAGATTGCCTCCTTCTTGTAGGTACTATAGTTTTGTTCAGTTCATGATAAGGTCCTGCTCGTGAAGGCAACTGGTTTCCTCTCTCCCTCTTAGCCTTGCAGCAACACTGCATCTATCACCAAACTACTTGCATCAACATGGAGAATAAACCTACGCTTGAAATCTGGAAGATGTAGGACAGGCATATTTCAAACACTCAAAAATATTCTGTAGCTCTGATCCCCACTGAAAATCAACATCCTTCTTTCCGAGATGTTTCAAAGGGACACATAATTCAGCGTAATGAGGAATAAATCTTGAAAAATATCTTAACATTCCCAGAAATCTCATGACCCCATTAATATTCTTAGGACATGGGAAGTTTACAATAGGACTTATCTTCTTTGGATCTATTAGGACTTTAGCATGCCTGACCACAAAACCCAAAAATTTTACTACCTTTGGCCCAACATACTTTCTGAGGTTGACAGTAAAGCTCGGCCAGTTTTTAATTTTTCTAACACCTTACCTACATGTCCCAAATGCTTGTCAAAGCTTGAAGAGAACACGCAGATCTCATTTAAAAGGGATATTAAAAATTTTAATTGGAACTCTAACAACTGACTCAAAATTCTTAATAAACATTTCCCCCAAAATTTACCCTAAAGGGTACCCTCTTCCATTTGAAGTTGCTCCATGGTGTCACAAATTGTGTGTACTTCTGACCATCCACAGCAAGAACGCACTGGTGAAAGGTAGAGTTTAGGTCAAAGATTGTGAAATATGTCACATGAGATAACTGCTGAAAGAGAACATCTATGTTTGGCATGGGGAAATGATCAACAAATATTTTCGAGTTTAGTAGTTTAAGACAAGGCGATACTTGCCTGGTTCCTTTTTCCTTACCAAAAAGGCAGGAACGCATAGGGAGAGTTACTTTTACAATTAACGCCTTGCTTTAGCAAATCGGTGATTATTGCATGAAATGCCTGTAATTTAGGTGGAGAGCACTGATAAGGGGCACACGTAACTGGCTCATTGTCGCTAACCTTAATTTTAACTGGAATTAATTCATATTTACCTGACTTCCCATCAGTACATCTCTTGCCATTCCCCTTCTTTCCATTTCCCAGCAACTGTACCGAACAACCCTGATCAAAGGCAAAGCACAAATTAAAAGTCAACTAGACATTGCGTTTCTTGTAAGAAGTCAAGTCCTAAGATGCAGTCGCAATTAAGTTCAGGCACAACCCAAAACTTCCTAGTCCAACTGTATTTTTCAATCTTGAAATACAAGCTAATAGTATTTTTTACCTTGCAACTGACCCCATTGACAACTTGCAGAGATAATTCTGGTTCCACCTTAAGACAGTGCTTTAAATCTGGAAACTCCTTAACTAGCCTACTAACCCACTCCTAGCTAACAGAACTCGAAGTAGCTCCTGAGTCTCTCATGGCAAACACTTCCATTTCTCTTACGATCAAAGGAACCCGGAGGTTATTCGTGTGTGCAACCTGTATAACCTATACAGAGTGTTCAACCACTCTAGATTCTCCCTTTGTCAGAACTACTACAGCTGTTTTTCTTGCCTTTGCCCCTACATGCTTTGGCATTGTGACTTGCAATGCCACATTTGTAACATTTCCTATTGTGTTTAAGATTAGGACAGTTTGGCGCCAAATGTCCTTCGTTACAACGATAACATCTAACTACTCTAACTGACTTTGGGGACTTTGCGACAACATCACCAGAGGTACCTACACACTTGCTGGCCACACTTAAAGCACCTACGAGGACTCAGCTTAACCTGTTCATCCTCAGAAACATTAGGTCAGTCGTTTTGGGCCTTCGCAAACTGTAGAGACGTATACAGTAGAACCCTGTTATAACATTCCTGGATATAACATTTTCCTGCATATAACATCACATTTCTTTGGTCCCACCATTTTTCCATAAAGCATAATGCTTTTATTTCCTGCTTATAACAACACTGGTATTTTAATTTCCTGCATATAACATCACTTTTTTCTCAGACAATAACCACAACTCAGGTAAAATATTTCTTAACTGTAATATTTTAGTTAAACTAAGCTGGATACTAAAAGTACTATAACTGTAAAAATATGTACGTTTGGGAAAGTGTCATAAGTGTACATTACAGTGATATTAAAGACTGTGATCCTGAAGATGACGATCATGAACGTGCAAAAGACAAGTGGGAAAGCCTCTATTGTACACACAGTGTATGTATTAATAAGGTTTCTGATGGCACAGTAACTACAGCCTCATTTCATCTCATTATAGGCTAATTTACAGTACATAAACTATGAAGGTTTAAGTTTCTTTTGCGTAATATCCATTTATTGGTGTAAAAATATTGATTCCTGCTTATAACATTTTCCTTAATATAACACTGTTTTTCACAGGTCCCTTGAAAAACTTTATATCAGGGTTCTACTTTACCACACGTTGTCAACTTGTATTGCCCAATGCCTTAACTGACCTAAGCTTTTGGGACAAACAAAAGAGCATTGTTGTTGGACCTCAGGATTTAAGTTTTCTAAGATAAGCTCAATTAAGTCGCTTATCTTCAAAGTGACTGCTAATGCAGTACATGAAACAATGATATCTTGTACATACTCTGACACTTTCCCCTGTTTACAATGAAGGTGATACAATTTAGCCTTTATAAAAACTTGAAGACTTCGTTTCGGACAAGACACTGCAAACAATTTATTTTTAAAAACAGCCCAACTACTGTCCTGTTCGAGTGTCTCCAAAATAATTCCTAAAACAACCCCAGAACAGTGTGGCATGAGGCCCTGCAACATTTCATTATCCCTCAGTACCAGATTGCTGTTCTGTAATATTGTCTACAGTTTTGACAAATTCAAAGAGACTTTCTGCATCAAAATATTTTAATTGGGAAACTGCTTTAAAAGATGTTAAAATAAGGTTTTTTTAAGGGATGCTGCTACAGTCGTACTCTCACCCTTACGCAATGTTGTCAACAATAGGGAACATAAATGTGTCGGGGTATTAAACTAAAAACATTACCAGCAGTTAGATTTATTGCTAAATAATATGTGTACTTAATGCCGAGACTTAAAACATCTAAAATGTAAAAAAAGTCGCCGTAAATGTAAGAAATTCAGAAATTTTCAAACGGGATGAGAACGCTTTGTGATTGGCTTGACGTCACTAGGTGCAAATCGCTTGATGGGAAGTCACGTTTTCCTAGTCGAGACATGGCCAGTTGCGTTTTTTACGGTGTCTGTAATTTAATTAAGGAGCTACAAAACGACTTGCTGCCACAACATGTTCGTATTGGAGTCTTTAAGTATGTAGTACGATGGATATTATCGTGGTGGTGAATTGTGCTAGAGAATATGTGTTTAATACAAACAAATGTGTGTAGCTAATGGTTTGCACCATTTCAGGGCTGTATTTATAGCCTACTTGTTCTCAGATCTCACCTGACAGATTATCAAGTGAAATGTGATTGTGTCGTGAGATTCACACTAAAATCTTAGTCATTCTTCGATACCTTACTTAACTTGTTAATAATAGTTTAAAGAATCACTAGCCTAATCACGTAAGATTTTACTCTGAAAGCAATTTTTGTGTAGCTTGTTACATGACGCTTCCAAAAGCTGAACATTTTTTTTTTTTTCGATTCTGCTCGATTGTTTGCCTCTCGCGTAATAAATAATTCTTATTTTTATAAAATTTCTGACTTACTCTTTCGTTCCTTATGTGAAAGCAGTATATATAAAGTAATAAATGTAAAAAATGTCTGAATAGGAGTGCAATGGTTCGTTGCTGTGAGATTAGTCGTAACGCCTAACGTTTACATTTAAAAAATAATTTTTTCTTACTATGAACGTTAATTAAAACTTGGAATATCATCTAATTGTATGCATTTGTAATATATATTGATGGGAACTGAATTGCTAACAATACTTGCTTGGCTTTACAGTATTTACATACAAAATTAGTACATTTTATTGTGTTCTGCAACCTACAGTGACTTCTGGAACTAGTTGGGTTTGTCCATGCTGCTGCTATCTACCGGTGGACCTCGAACTATGTAAGGCTTTGCGTAATGCATGAAATGCAGTAGGTATATTTTTGTATTTTCTAAAATGCTGTTTGCAAGTTATATACTCTGATTAATATTTCAATGATTGCCTTTAATTTAATATTTGTACTGTATAAAGATATTATTCTTTCTCCTAAGCGACTAACAGTGTTTATTATAAAAAGTAACCTGCTTGAATTAGCTAGGTATTCTAGATGACATGTACAGAATGCTCGATCACCAGAGGTTAGTCAGGTTGCAGTCAATCTTGTGCTTGCTATTAGTTCGGTTCACTTTCTGGACGCAAACAAACTTCACGTAGGACATTTTCTTAACAAGTAAGAGTTGAAATTTTTCTACTTGGTTTTAATTGTATCTTGTAAAATGCCTAGAGTTTAAATAATGCTTAATGTGTGTTTAGGTCACTTATATTACATTTAACTCACAATAATAATTAAAGTTTGTGGAAATATCATGTATAGAGCCTACGTCGAAAATATTATATGCAAGTATTGAAGACAAAAACATTAATGATTGTAGTGATGATTCGCAGTTTCACCAAATAATTTATATCCACTGCTTTGCAAAATTTTTCACGTTTTCGTTTAGGAACAAATAACTTCCAGATTATTTTATGTACGTATTAGAATATTTGTGTACTATATAAGAAGTGAACAGCTTTCATTTTGCGCCAAGTCGAGATTTCTTTAACTTTCTGTCATACTTCTCACGATGTGCGCACGATTGCTATGGGCCGTAGGCAGCAAGCTGGCTGGGGTCTCGCCAGATGACGTCACAGCGGGCGCCATGCTGAAGTCAAGCGTTTCGGTGGGCTTTTAAAATTACGTTACGTTTTTCGCCGATTGCACTTGAATCAATGCATAGAAATTAAAATTAAAATGTGACTATTGCTTAAAAATGCCTGCGGAATTGAATTAATACCTTTAAAAAAGTTGTGCATGTTCCCCATTCCTTATCTTTCCGAATAACTGCTGTCTAATTTTTACCTCAACTTTTCAATCATCTCAGTTCCCGAGCAACTAACCTTAGCGGCTTGCAAATTTATAACAAGGGCTGGTACATCCAACTTATAAATCCAAGGAGTCGCCATGATACAAAAAAAATTACAATACAATTTAAACAAAATGGCGGCCCCTTTCACCCAACACATAATTTGTGTGCCCAAACTACCTGACTAATATTACCAGGCTGCTACTGTACCAGAATTCCCCATACAAAACTACTAACAAACAGTGGTCTAGAACTCACATGTAGCACCTACTACTTTCTGATGCGAGTTAAAAAAATATAAAAACTGTCCAAAACAGCTGTACAACTCTAGTAAGTAAAAGTGGAAGCAGAGTGGCGCAGATTGCTTGTGATATCTTCTCGCAACACTGACAACTCTGAGAAGATATAACAAGTTTGGGTGGGAAAGGCAAACAAAGATAACACACTGTTTCAAAATTACCAAAAAAAATTAAAAATCAATTTGAAATCAGCAGCCACAATCAACACCTCATAGGTGTAATGCATAGGAACTTAACAGACAAAATAAGGACGTGCCTTTCCACTTCAACTCTGTATTCAATCAAACTAAATATACAAATATATTCTTCCAACAATATTAAATAATATTATTGATGGCAGAGTCCATGATGTTATTAATATTATAGAGTCACTGCAAATGGCAGGGTTCGTAGAAAGTACAATATAATTTTTCACGGAAACAGTTATTACAGAAACATGATTTCTACTACCAGACAAATTTAAGTCTAATAAATAAGACATTGCATCAAAAGAGTTAAATTGTATGCAATTCAATTCCAATCGTCGCTCGCTTGCTGCAAAATGTTCTGGTATTGCGGAAGGTAAAGAAAAGTTTCAACACATACCTGAATGTTCTTCCAAAACGCCACTCACACTGTCTGCCAGGACGGCAAACCCACAGAGAAACCTCTCTGAAGTAGGAGTTGGAGGAATATTTCTGTCACACTTAATCTCTTGCAGTGGCACCAAACTTTACCAGCCGGGCATACTAACTTCCAACTGATCCAGCTTACAGCACTCGTCAATCAAATGTGGTTGTGGAAAGTTACTGCATCCTAACTCCCGCGGCGTAAACGTATTTCTACCACATTAGAAACGTAATATTTCTCCTTTCAAAAAACACATCACTTAAAACTCTTCCCCAGCACAAAGCCGTAACATTTATTAAGGACTACCAGGAATTAGACTGTATGTCCGAAAGGGCCAGGCCCGACCATACCGTCTTGCTGGTACCACATACATAGGAGAATATACGCTACAACCTGCATCAATGTAGAATCCCTCAAACATGATTGTCAAGCCAGAATTATTCATGGTTCATGCCAAGAAATTACCCTGTGTTAACTACGGTACTTTTCTCCCTGTCAACAGTCTACAATTATGTTGAATGAGTGCTTTAGGGCTGCTAAACTTCCACCACATTTTTTGGCATAATTCAAGCCCACAAGTCTGTAGTGCCGAAGGTATCCACGTCTGACGATAACTCACTACCCATTCAGATGGCACATTCAGACTCATTACTGCAGCAGTAGACTCTATACACCTGCCTGCTGCAACTCGCTTCCAACTCTCTCACAACAGCTAAGCAGCAATGACTCTTGCACAACACATTCCAGTAACTCTCGCACACAACAGCCAGGCAGCCACTCCTCCCTTCCTCTCTATGCTCCCCGCACACTTGGGAATACGGCAGCATCCCCTATCGTGATTCTAATAATTACAGTACCGGATACCCGCAACACCTGCATTTTATAGTGCGGCATGGGAATTCTGGTACTACCAACTTACTTACCACAATGTGGCGATCACGAATGTGGTCGTAGGGGCTGCGGTGGTTGAGAGGTCAGACCTATCGCCTCCCACCAAGGTGATCCGGGTTCGATTCATGGCTTGGTCGCTCCCCAGATTTTCGCATGTGGGAATCATGCCGGATGATGCTGCTGGTCAGTGGGTTTTCTCAGGAACCTTCCGTTTCCCCCCCTACCTTCCAATTCATTCCGGCGCTGCTCTATACTCACATCATGTCACCCTCACCAGTAATAAAGACCTCGACGTTGTACGCTGACCAAAATCTCTTCACTCACTCACAAATGTGGTAATCACACAACTTTCTTGACTTATCTCTGCTAAAGCATTTAGGAAAACATGATAACTTAGTGTTTTTTACTGCCCTGGATATTGTAATATACTGTCTGATCAAAAATTTAACTTTTATTTTGAGGGTTTTGGCTAGGAAAACGGATGTTTTGCCTCACTGTGGGGCATTAGTATGAGTTTGGAAGTGAGCTGATAATAGTTAGTTAGGTAGTAGGAGATGGTTACACGTTGAATGTCTGGTGTGCATTTTTTCCCTAAGGAGGTGAGGATTTTGACAGTTTCTGGGAAACGTCTTGCAAGTTGTTTCCCATTCTGAGGTTTGAGGAGGCGGCGACTGTTTTGATTCCTGCCTTACTCCTCACATTTTTTTTTTTTTGTAAAAAGGAGAAAGTATCTCTAATACATGAGATTTTTCCCATACATCAGTTACAGCAATTAATATGCTGGAAAAGCATTTCTCAGTTATACATATCAAAATGAAAGGTGACACACTAAAAATAAATTTGGGACTGTAGAGAGTGTATACCAGATGTTTGCTATCTTTAACATGAGTCAGCCAGACTCAAGGGAGTGAGAGGGTGGTGTTATCTACCAGCCATGAGACAAGAATGTAACTGTAGCTGTCAAGGCATTGTTATCTACGAAGAGTATGCTTTCTCCTTTATAAAGAAATGAGGGGTGGACAAATTGTGTGATGTAATTGTGCTCACAGGTCAAACGTGTTCCGATGTGCGCCACTACATTTTTTTAACAGCTTTAACTTTTCTTTGGACAATTTTTTTATATTTTTTGACAGTTCCCGAGAATATTTTTGTAAATTTGCTACCTTTGTAAAATTCAGGGTTCGTAAAATCAGGGTTCTAGTGTATTTTGTAACGAGATTCCACTGTTTACTTATCAATTTTATCAGCTTCCTACAGTAAGTTGTTGATTTAGGTATGTCACCTGGTGTTTCAGAATAACTTTTTTCAGTTTGTGTACCAACAAATATACTGAAGTTGTCCCAGATTCAAAATAATAATAATTTTTTTCTAGCCGTATTTGTTTTTTTAGCAGTAATAATTATTGTTAATATATTTATGTGTTATACAATTTTCCACTGTCTCTTTAATTAAACCAACATGCCATACGTAAACTGTTGTGATTTTACATTTCATTTCTGCTACTAAACAATACACTTGACTCACCCTGTTTTATAGTATGCTACAGTAGTTGTACCCTGCTTCTTCTGCTCGCCTTCCCACACTGTGGGTCTTCTTTCTTAGCTTGCTAGCTCTCTTTGACCCTTCAGTTGCTGTATTAAGTTTCAAATAAGAAGAGTTTTAAAGGTGCTGCTGTTAACTTTGTCACACTATAAACATGCTTAATTAATTCTCATTTCTCTACAATTTAGTGTTTTTATTGGATAAGATGATTAAAAAAAAAAAAAAATCAGTCGAATTCAATTTTAAATTCTGATATTAAAGAAGTCCATCCCTTTATCTACAAAAATTGGTGTTTTAGTAACCTTTTTTATATTGACGAGGGAGCTTGTTGACATAAACAAAATGTCTACAATTTGAGAAAACTTGTACAAAATAAAGAGTATGGTAGCTTGCTAAATGTATCATTAACGCTACGTGACAAGTTATACATATAGGTACTAATAATGTAGGCCTAATAGAGGACATGGAGAAATTTATCTTCACAATGTTAAAAAGTTTTAGGTAAGTCATTTTCACTTAAGAACCTAACCATGATATTAAGCCAAGGACTTGGTGTGTACTGTAGGCCTACGGTTTTGTGTGATCACAAGTTTGTCAGATAATTGTGCAGTAAAATGTTATTACTACGACACCTCATGGTTTCCAGGAAACTGATCATAGCAGAAGGAAAATGGAGGGTGGTAATAGATACTTTGTTGTTCATTTTTTACCCTTAACTACCCCTAATACATAAAAAAAAAAAAAAACATTTTCACAAGAAATTATAATTCCTTCACTTTTTGGTGCAAGTTTTTTAGTTGAATACAAATTGGTTTTATTTGTTAGATGTATTTAGAAGAAGAAATACTCTAGAACACTGTAATCAAACTTTGGTAGTGGTGTGTATAACAATTGCTGAGAAATGGTAGTCATGGTAGGTTTAACATCTCGTCAACAGTAAGATCAGTTAGAGACTAAACAAGAGTCTCGGAGAATCAGGAACAAACGAGAAGGGTGACCATGGACCAACAAGAACCTGTACTGGCCTTTCCGCCCAGTCCTCATACATAACAAGCTGTGAATGCATAAACATTGACTCTGCCTTCTCTCCGAAGATTGGTGAATTTGAATCTGTGAGCCGCCGTGTGTTGTCCTAATGAACTCGAGACGTTTTCCCCCCCCTCTCCGCTCCCGACGTCAAGAATGTGCTTCGGTTACGCTCGGCCGTGGTCGGCCGCCTTCGTGCCTCCTCCCCTCCTTTCCCCTCCTCCCGGCCGTCTGCCGGGTGGAG
>PNEQ01001244.1:0-15982 GCA_003012365.1 Medauroidea extradentata
TGACTTATTAAATTACAACAAAAACATCTCAATATAATAGTGAGCTTCCCTCACAATATTCTGTTTTAGCTACTAGGTTATTCATTTGAAATACTTCCTTAGAAAAATTTACATAAATTAAAATTTGATATTTTTATAAATTACCCGACTGCCACGCTTAAAGAAACAAAGATTACAATATTTTTTTACACATGTTTGTACTCTTTCGTGATTACACGGTTTGCTCTTCTTGTCTCCTGGTGATCTGTTAGGTACAGTTCACCACTTTTTGTAGAGATTATTACCTTATTTAAATCTTATGTTGAAGAGAAAAAAAAAACTGATGTGGTATTTCATTTACACAAACCACTCGAAGCACAAACACAAGATTGGGAGGACAAACACCAGGCTCCTTGGAGTGCAGAGCCGGGCAGCGGCTCTTTACCATGGGCCACCACTAGGTCCCTCCTAGTTGCCCCCAAATCTCAGGCCTATGCCTCAATATGTGGCTAAAAGGTGGTCTTAACACTTTGGCAGCTGTATGTAGTACACTGACATGCCTTCTGCGGTCTCAAATCTCCGAAAACAACAAAATTAAGTTCTACTATTGTCCATTACAATTTTTAAAAAAAATTGAACCCAGGAGCATACTCCTACTTAAAGCAAAAAAGGATGGTCTGGTGAGGCCAGTTACTTTACAGATGTGGCCACAAGATCGCGAGCTGGTTGCCTTCTTCTGCCTCAAGACTCGCTACGAACTAGTTGTGTTCGGAGAAAGTGGCCACTAGGAGACTGAATTATGGTTGAAGTTAAGGTCGCGATTATTTTTTTCTGCTGATCTGTGATCATCTAGTCTATTCGTAAATTACAAGCCGAGTGGCAGCTTAGAGCAGTGCTATGCTGGTTGAGGGACCTGTAGAATGAGAGTCACAATATAATAGTGTTGTAAACCATGTGGGCCCGCCGATCGATAATGACATGGTCTAGATGAAGATGTTTCTTTTTTAAGTCAAAAGTAAACAAAGTCGCCAAGAAGAGTTTTTATTATTTTTAAATAATCTCGTCTCTACTATCGGACCTCGACCGAGCAAATTTGAGGAGCATTCGAAGTTGAGCTAGCCGGAGCAACGAATACCAGTGGTTTAGGAGGGTTAGTGTACCCAGTACATTACGTTGGTTACACTGATAAAATAACATAAAGGAGAAATTTCAAAGTGATATTATGATGAATTGTTGTTCAAAATCAACTTGATTCTTTGTCTGAAGAGTTTAAATGTTTCTTCCAAACGTATATATACTGTACATGAAATGACTGCTGTGGTGGTGGTATGCAGACATAGTAGTTTTTATTAGGCTTACAGTTTTTGTGAGGATAGGTGCAACTGTGTGAACTTTGTTTTAAAATCTGACTTGTTTTGTGAAAGTGATGTTTTTAACACAAGCACAGCACCAAATTCTGTACCTGTGATGAGTTCTCTAATGTCATCGCAAGCAATTATTTGATGAGTTATGTTATGATTTAATTTAAGGCATATTAAAATCAGATTTAATTTACATTTAGTTCTGATTTCTGGTCAAATATTTTTCAGAAAAAAAAAATAGAATTTGTTACAGTAAAATATTTCAGTTGTACAAATGTCAGGGAATTTTTAGGCACGACCTCTATAGCTACCCTGACAGATGTTTTTTACGCAGGAGCAGCATATGATAATATGCAACTACTCGACCGAAATTCGTTAATGTTTTATACAGCCGGCTCCGTCATAAAATTATAGTCTCATCGCTTAAATTTGTATATAAATAAAAAGGATTATGAAAATAAAAAATGCATGCCATAGTTCGTCTCACTCACAGATTGCATTACAGGGCTTATGGCGCGCATTGTTGTCACATCGCTTAAAGTTCAGGAGACGTTTTTTCATTGAAATTTTGAGTGCTATTATTTTTAAGGAGGCGGGGATTGTTCACGCAAAATTTTAATTATTTTAATAATTTTTACATTTGTAAGAGATATTGTTTGTTTTTTAGACTATATTGTGACTATTTTCCACAGTAATGACAATTTTCTAGCTTTCAGAGTTCTTGTATAGTGGCAAGTAAAGGCCAAAATTTGCATAAAACTGTTTTATACAAGAAACGAAAACCAATTGACTTCAAGAAAAAAATTATTTCCACTGAAGAACAGTGTTGCGGGCTACAAATGGACATGTATAAAAACATTGTATTAAAATTTTTTGTATTAAAAAAAATACACAAATTTGACAAATTTTTATTTAAATTCAGCAATTCCTTTAAATTACAAAATAAAAAGTTGATGTAGTTTTTATTTATGTCTAGACGTAGCCTGAGACACTGTTCTTCAGTGGGAATTTTTTCATTTCTTTGTGTCAGTTGGTTTTCGTTTCCTATATTAAGAAGTTTTATGTAAATTTTGGTTTTGGCATGCCATTATACATAAATTATGAAAATTATATCATTTTCATTCCTGTAAAAAATAGTCACAAAGTATGCCCGCAAAACAAACAAAATTTTGTACAAAAAGAAAAATTATTAAAATAATTTAAATTTTGCATGGAGCCACACCCCCCTCCACCCAGCACCTAGAATAATATATATTTCATATAAATACTCTAAAAAATCTGTAATGAAACTTTTGTCTTACATTAGTTTTCATTAAGATACCATTCACACCCATCCGTTTATACAAATGTAAGCTTGTTAATTAATAACAATAAATTTTTTAATTTTTACAATAACTTTTTATTCGTCTTTTATTTTCGGCCAGCATTTGTAGGTATAGTAAAGATATTATGTACAATGCATCTGTTCTTTCATATGGCCGCAAATTAATCGTTCGGAACAGGTAAAAAAAGATTGAAAATGTGACAACTTCGCCAGGAATCCAACCCGAACTCATGGACTGGAAATCCTTATTGGTATTTAATTTGACTAAGCTGGTACTTGTTGAGTTAGGAAAATACTTAATAAAGTTTAATTTATTAAGGTGTAAGAAGTATGAAAAAAAAATAGTTTTTTGTGTTAAGAAAAAAAAGTTTTTTGTGTTATTTGCTGTCCCGTACTGGCGGGCAAGGGCATGAATAATAAAAGCTTTACAATAGCATGAGTTTCAATGCATTTATCTGTCGGTTGGACGTTTGGCGTGCTAGAGCAGGAATTAATGTGATTGTCACACATCTCTTTTACATGCCATATATCAATGGCTGACATTGAAAATTCACAATTTTTAAGTAAATTAGATGCTGTGCAGTGTAACTGAAATCAGAAAATGGTAAATTTTACTAGTACAACATTTTTTTTATATTGTCTTATTTCTGTGGCATACTTAATACTAATACACAGTAGACACCCAATTTTTCTGTGGTAAAGCAGTGGACGAGAGGGTTGGATAACCAATAATCGTGGTTAGGCGAGTCGTTGCTTACCTTAATGGCCATAAACTGGCAGTCAGCATCCCCGGGGCTCCCAATAGTTAGTGGTGTCAATACAAGAAAGGGTGCAAGGCTCCGGCTTTGATAAAGATAACATTGTGAAAATTGTTCACTGAAATAAATTATATATTTAAAAATATTACGGTTTCGACCGTATGTATGGTTTTATTTAGATTCAAAAAGTATTTAAGTAGCACCATTTTGCACTTAACTATCAAAATTTTGTTGGGGGAGGACTCCCCAGACCACCCCGTTTTTTTAACTCGTGAGTGTCAGCAAAATAATTTTGTATGGGAACTTTACAACAATCGTTAAAGGGGGGGGGGGGGTGCATCATGCTTTCTGGGGAGATAGGCACCCCTGTTAAATATAATACTGCATTATACATAGACGTAACGTTAAATGCATGTTTCATGATAAAGTTAGTGCTTTGTTGCTATTGTGTATCTGAAAATTAATAAGAAAAGTATTAACACAATTTTAAAATACGCGCGGAAACTCTGCAGTACTTCGTTGCTTTATTTCGTCTGTTTAAAAGAGTGAGGTTGTAGAAATTCACAGCAAAAGTGTCACGGCTGCCGGCTTCAAGCTGTTGCGGAATTGCATCTCACGACCCCCAAGAACGTGTGAGATTTTTCCGAATGGAATAATTTCATTTGGAAGTTATTTTCACTCAAGAATAGCAGAATGGAATTCACTACGAAATTTCGAGCAAATTCGCAATGGAATAATTTCACATCTTAAGAATTGGCCCCCTGTACTTCTACAAAAACCAATATCACTAAATTTCCGGAAACTCAATACTCACAGCCCTCTCAAATTCACCTGGTCATACTCGCTAACACATGCAATATTCCTACATATTGAGTTAATCCTACACAATGGCACTATTCACACCTCTTTGCATACCAAGTCCAACAGTAACTTGCAGTACCTCCATTTCGACAGCTACCACCCACACCATGTCAAAGAATCACTACCATACTGTGACGCGTCTTGGTACCGACGCATCAGCTGATGTTGAGATTATGTAGGTTGAAGTGCTCCGGTTAGCTCAGTTTATGGTTTGATTACCTATATGGAGGCGTAAACTTTAATTGTGGTTTTATTGAGTAAAACTCGTGTAATATGGCAACTGTTGGTTTATTTTAATATGTATCACATACCTATCCACTAGTTTGAAGTCTTTACGAATGGCGGTTTGGTACCAACCAGAAATAAAACAATTATTACCAAAGTCAGATGTACAGGCGCTACCATGTCCAATTTTGACTGTGAGAAAAAAACAGTTACCAGAAAATTTAGTGTTCGCCATGTCATGAAACCACAGTTATGGCACAAATCTCATATCTTCTGTCACCTTTAAGGGAATTAATAGTATAAAAACAGACTTTAGTGGGACTAAATTCCTCAGCACTCTCTCCAGCACTCCCAGGGCCTGCCCCGTTGCGCCCTCGTGACCTGCATGCGTCTCTTCTCCTCCACCATCTGTATACGACTGATCGATAAAGCTTCAATCTACATGGTAACTAATAGTACGCCTCGGCGGAGTAATACAACAGAATCCAAATTTACCTAGAACAGCAAAATTACAAAAATTGAATCTACAGTTTATACATCAGATTAATGAAGAATACCAACACAAATACATTAGTTGGGGACAAAAGGTGCGCATCAACGAAACTACTTTTGCAGTGCATTACCTTAACCAACCCCCTGAAAAGCTTGACCAACGTGCGTCAACAATCTACATCATTAAGAAATTCCATGAAGCAAGTTATCAATCATGTCGGCACCAGAAATCCTACAACCTGTCTTGCAACACCATAAGTTACTCACTTCACCAGGAAAATATAATTAACTACTAAAATTTGCCAAAACTTAAAATTAGATAGTGCAAGAAAAAGTTATATAAACTAAATAATGAAAATGTTACTATGGTCAATTGGAAACCAAACAAGCTAGGAAAATAAACAAAAAATTATACTTTAAATTGCTAACTATTTTATATTTAAATTTGAAAGGTTAAACTAAATTACTCATGTACCCAATTACTAGGTTATTGAATCCTGTTGTATCATCCTGAACACATGATGATCCAATACTGAATAAGGCATAAAGCATACAGCCTGTTATTAAAAGATTTAAATTTAAATAAGCAAAAAAATACTATACACAAATTTAAATGGGGTAGGAGAAATGCCTGAACACGTCACAATACAGTCTCATCACCAGAGCCAAATGCATATACTTCACTTGTAGAAACCTGAAAAAATAGTGTGAACAAATAGCCAAAGCCTTCATTGGCAGGGGCTATCCTAAAAACCTAGTTTACAAGAAAATCTGCTGAGCCATTTCCAACATAGAGACAAAAACCAAGGCCACAAATACAGATATACCCTATCAGATCACCCTTAAATAATAGCTCAGAATTTAGACATTGGGAACTGGCCCATAAACAAATAACCAGTCTCGACAACACCCAGGTCTCAACATACGATAATTACAATCATAGCACCAGAATACTCATGCAACGCACCCCACATCTCTTCAATTTGAATTTTCTCGTCACACCTTATTTCAATCCCTGGCTGCTAGGGCAACCAGCCACGGTTCACCGCTGCTTTTACCCAGTGTGCCTCAACTCGCCGCCTAATGAAGCTGGCCTAGCCAGCGAAACATCGCGTAGCCATGCAATAATGCATTCATCCTTATACATACATGTGTGTATAACTATCAAGAAGTACCTCAACCTTTTGTCTATTTTTTTTAATTGGTTAACCATTTACATAACCTTCTCCGAATGATGGTGAACAAACTCACAGCGTGACAGTTCTGCCAACTGGCTATGATGTCAACTACCCCAAGTGTACCAACAAACACAGAGCTGAGGACGAGAAAGGAAACAGTAAACTATCATCACTTATGCACAGCTGTTCCTAATGTAAGCTATTACGTCATAAACGCGTGCGTGGTTCATGCAGGTACCTCAACTATTCTAGCGAACGTGTTGGTACAAATACAATGCACGTGGCTTGTGAATAACAGCCTAACCTCAGCGCGATTTGCTAGCAGATATACTGTGATGTTACAGATAAACTGCAGACAAGTGTTTAAACTTCTGATGTTTTATAACAACAGGGTGCACGTGTACGCCAAGGCCCGAATCGCTCTAAGTGAAAAGAAGATGACTACATCTTAGCAAGAAGAACTTTACCATAAACAGGGTCTTGGCCCAACTCAAATAAAATATGGATCCGAACAAAAAACAACAACCTTAATTTTTATGGACGCGACAATATATTCACAGATCTGTGAATATATGTGAAAAAAAAAAAAATATTGGTGTGTGCGTGCGTGTGTGTGCGTGTGTGTGTGTGCATGTGTGTGCGTGCATGTGTGCGCGCGTGTGTGTGTGCATGTGTGTGTGCGTGCGTGTGTGTGTGTGTGTGTGTGTGAGATCTATTTTTTGTCACCTGATGCCAAACAAAAATAATAATATGTTATACAACCAATTGTGTGTACAATAAATTTACCACATTGTATGTAATAATTTTTTACCAGAAATTAAAACTTTTGAGGTTATTATACAAAATCTGTGTTCATTTTTTTTGTTCGAACAATAATAGTATTAATGCTTGCATCTTTTAACTGAGAACCTACCATTCCTAACGTATGTAGCCCTGAAAATTTCAAATTTTACTTGTTCAAAGAGTATATAATTTCCATTTATTTCATCACATGAATTATGTGTGTGTCCACATAATTATAACAACTGCACAAACAAGCCAGTAAGAAAGTCAGTTGTAGATAAATTATCACAGAATACTTGTTAACTTGATATCCTGCTTTTGTTAACATATTAAAAAAAATTGCCTACTAAAATCACAAACCTGTGTGTTTTTAAGCTTACTACTGGTTATAACAACTGTCTCAGATAATGAACATGCTCTTACGGTTGTAAAGCTGAATTATGTAGGTACCTACCTATAAGTAAAAATTGAAACCATTTGTTAAAAAAATACCAACACTTTTATAATTCTAAGTAAACGGGTAGGCTACACTGGCGAAATGTCGCTGCTGTGTTTCTGCGTGGTTAAAAATTTTCATATGGGGTTTCAATGTCGATGTTACAAAATTTCGTAAGCTTAAAAAAAATAATGGAGAATTTTACACAATATTTATTTGGAAAACATATGTTAAATTTCTTTTTAAATCACTTTTTAACACATTAGAGAAGTCTCTGGCAAGAAACATATACAATAATTCACTGTTTATGCAACATACAAGTTCGAACAACACAACAAAATCGCAGCGTTAACTCAAAGATTTTCAATCATTATGATCACACGCCCTCTATCCGGTAACAAACATTATCAAAATAATCACTGGAAAATACATAGCCTTTGTCCCAACCATAGGCGACACACATACACACAAAACTTTTACGTTGGTTTTGAAAGCCAAAATGATCTGCTTTGCTATCCTTCGTCACAGTAGTTTCATAAATACGCTAAAAGCGTAGTAATTTTATGTTTTATGTAAATACTATTTATTTATAACATATTTCCAAGGTAGTATTATGTATTATAGTCCATTATACAGCATACAGTAAACAATGAATGTTTGTCTACAGAGAAGTCGTTGCTAGGCAACGTAAGCGGATGTGACGTCAACTCCAATAGTGTATTATAGTATCTGTGTGGTGCACATGTATCTGATAATTCCTGTGGGAATTTTAAGTTATGCTATAAAAAAGTTTTTATTCCAGTTATTTTTGTCTAAAAGAATATTTTATTGTTGTTACATTCTGCTTACTCTGAGTGTAGGTTAAGGGTATGTTTTTAGATAATTTGGATTAGACTATTTTTAATGTTAGATGTAATAGTAGCAGTAGTTACTGTCAGGTCAGACAGCGATATAATGATGACACATGTAATATAATAGTTCAAAATGTAATTTTGTATGTCAACAGACATGCTGTCCGTCTGTCACCCCATAGTGGGCAGCCATATAACCAGCTGGCACTTCTAGAGGCGAGCCGTGGTGATCGTCTCAGCACAGTGTTTCACTATGTACGCAGCGTGACTGTGAGGCACTTGTTCCCTGCTGCAGCTACTAATTTGGCACGCACTTTTGTCAAGAGTGCAGAGGAGCAGTGAGTCATTTATTTTCACTTGTAGACTTGTTACAATGTTGCTTTTCTGTGAATATTTCTTGAGGCTTTTAGTAAATGATTGTTGGTTGTTTTTTACTTTTAATATTTTTTTTTAGAGTATTAACTGATCTTATTACATATAAAATATAATTTCTGCTATTGTTAATATAGTGTATAACCAAAGCACCTTAATGTGAGGATGACCGTAAGAGTAGTCAGCAGATTACCAATATTTTCGTACTTGTATCGATTCTGCAAATATATTTTGTCACTAAATAGCCATCTACTTTTTAACTCTTGTGTTAAGTCGATTGACGATGCCAGGGAAATATTGTTTTGTTGTACATCACGTTGCTATGATAATATTGAATGTTGGTTCGTGGTTGTCTCTGTCCCCCATAGTGCTAACTGGTTCTACTACAGGATAACGGACAAAAGAGTTCACTTGCTATGCAAAACCCAGGCCAAGTCTTGTCTTGGCATGTGGTGAGATTGTAAAAAAGGCTTAGTATGAAAATAAATGCTAATTGAGCTGTTACTAATATTTCTGGAGGTTACTTCCCAATCAAGAATCTTTGGATCCAAGATCACCTCCATATTCTCCTAAGCAACAAATGGGGAAGAAGTCAAGACAACTTTTTTTGGAAAACTCAAGTAATTAAACATTAAACCAGTAAAGATCAGTGATAAACAATTTATGATGCAGAAGGGTTACCTGCAACCCGTAATATTATTTAAGAAATCATCATGGTGAATGCCATCAGCTTTTAGGAAAGAGATTGAACATTTTTTGAAGTCCCATCTGATTTTTCTGCTGAGAGTGTAGGCTAGAACACGGAGAAGTTTTGTGTGAGTTGTAAACTGCTACTCTTCACTATGTAGGCGTATTATGTTACACTATTGTGAAATACTTTGCTATACCAGTCCCCAAATTCTTTTTGTTAAATATTATTCATGAGTAAAATTTGAAAGCAGTCTGGCTATTTTTATGACATTATATATGCTGCTTCACCGACAGAAAACTGCCAGGGTGTTAGGGCAGAATTGAGGCTGACTGCTGTTGTATGCAGAGTGTTTATTTAACCTTCCCCCTACAGTGCAATGTCGTTGTCTATTTTTTCAAGGCCTGGCTTACCCAGCAGTGTGAAAGTTTATTTTTTTTTTAATAAGCATCAAATGTGTCATTCTACCACAAATTCAAATTTATATAGCTAAGTATTGGTGAAATGCATTGTCACAGTGGACTGTAGCCCTGCGCGGTTGCAAAGAGCCCACTAGAGAGGACTCTAGTAATGGTTAAATTACAAAGGGATTAATTCTTATAAGACGTCAGTGGTGAGCTGAAATTAATAATTTCTTCATTACGTACAATTATTTTTGTGCTCTAATTGTACCAATAATGTTGAGGTGTCTCTTTAACATTAGAGTAGTAATTGACTATTTAATCATGAAACCAACTAAAAATATCTGTAAACTTTATTTTATCTAATTGTGTAACTTAATTTTTTTTCTTTAAGCATAATTTGTCATTTTGATACAATTATTCAAGACTGTTAATTTTTGTCACAGACCTAGCATGTGTGGCATCAAATTAAAGGTCTTGTAATTTCCAGAAATTTATCTAGATAACTTTTTGCTGTAACTTTACTCTATAACTAGTAATTCTGCTTTTAGTACTGTAATTTTGAGTCAGTTATTACCAGTGTGGGGATTTGGGCCGTGACAAAGCATCACCAGGCCAAGGGGATGACAATGTCTCAGGAATGTGGGTTGGGCACAGCACACATGTGACGTGGATATATCACTTCACCCCCGACTTCCTGTCCGCCATTGACACACTTCCAGTTTTTTTTATATTGTACTTAAAATTTTGTTTGTGTATCCAGAAATCACTATGTTCAAATCTAAAATTAATTTATATCTGTACTGAATTTTTTAGTAAAATACACGTCACCGGAAGTCAGCGCCCTTGTGCACGGCAATCTCGTTGAGCTTCCCTCGTTGAGATCGCCACTCGCCCCAGTCTTTTAGCAGCTATAGGCATGTTAGGATGTTACCGGAGGAGTGTCATGGAGAGGTGTACAGGGGATGGTTTTGAATATTGACTGCTTGGGATTTCTGGTATCAAGAGGTTCTGACATCGGGCAACACAAGGTCATTTTTTTTTGTCAGAAAGAGAAAGAAATGTTAAATACTAGTTAACAACAAACTGACTTCAGTACCGCGAATGCTGTACACATTATTAGTAGTCGAACCTGCCATACGTTATGACACCCACATTACCCAGAGATAAGTGCACCTGCCACCGCATGCTACTGCTGAGTTTTTCTTTTATTTAAAAAGTTATATCTATAAAAGAGGGCGACCCAAGCATGTACCACTACACTAAAGTATTAATTTTTTGTAATATGTTTCCTATGTAAATGTGTGTTATTATTTAAGGATTTCAAATTTGATGGTATGTATTTAATGGCGAAAGTACATGTCACGTAATGTTCTTTAATTGGGAACCTAGCATTCAGGCATAATTGAAGAAATCAGATATTTATTTGCCAAGGAAATGTATACGTTTGAGCGGGCTCACGCCGGGTTTTGAGTATTTTGAGTTTTTCTATTTCCTTTTAGGGGGGGTTTCTTCTTCAATTTTGAGTTTTGGTGGGAGTCTTTTCGCCCTTCCCTCTTGTGAGTGACTTGTGGTTAGCGTGAAGGGAATTATATAGGAGTTGGGTTACCCTGGTTGACGGTGCTGGCTGCCCCCCTCCCACCCCGCTCCTCTCCTCCACTGGCCATGGAGGAGAGCGGCCTGGAGTTAGGGGGGGGGGAGGCTAGTTCCGCCGACCGGCGGCAGGGGCGCGCGGGTGGAGGCGAGCGCTGCTCGCATCGGGGAGAAGCGCATTCTGACGCCTGCGTTCGATGGGAGAGGTGCCTGTACTGAAGAGTAGTCACGAAGGGTTTTTGTATCCTGTTGGTCGCCGATGTGCGCAAGACGCAACACGAAACTTAAGTGGGTTCGTCTTGCAATCGTACGTATCTACTTCCTACACTGCCAGAGGCGGTTGGTGAGTAAAATAGACAGGTTGATTTAGCTGGTGCAGAAGAGGCCCTAGCAAACATTTGTCGGGCGCGCGAGTTCGCATCGCGCGGCACCGCTGGAGGGGGATTAAGCTCTACGAGGTAGTAGCGCTGGTGTAACGGGAATTCCTGTGACATGGATGGGTTGCCAGGCTTTCTCCGTTACGGGAGATCGACGAGAGTGGTAATCTTCGCATTTGACTACTGAGTTAATGTGTTTGTTGGCAGGGAGATTATGTTAGGAAGAATGGATGAGGGGCGTTTGGTGCGCAGAGGATAAATGGAGACTCAGTAATAGTATCTGTGTTACTATGGTGTTGTGACCTACCTTTGAAAGAAGTATTTATAAGTATTGGTGCGTATTGGTAATTGTAATCGCGCTTGTTGCTTTGGGTATTCAAGCATGTTATGGTCATTGTCAGTGTTTTGAAGTGATACACGTAAAACAAGGAACTGTCATTTTATGATTGAGTGTAAAGAGTGTTGTAGCGAGTAGTGCATTCGCATAGAATTGTAATAAACATTTGTAATGTGGGATAAGCTTGTTCGAATATTGTATCTGGAGTGCTTAAAATGTCAATACAGTAAAACCCTCTTAAGAAGTTTCCTATTTAAGAAGTTTCCTGCTTAAAAAGTATAATAATTTTTCACTTGTCTATATGCACATGTGTTATTTGACCCTTTTAATAAGTTTTCCTGGTTAATAAGCATTATTTTTGCTTGTCCCAACACAAATGTCTTAACAGGGTTTTACTGTACATGGTTTGTTCTAAAATGTTTTCTTCCTTGCTCAAGAATGTAAAGAGTAGGTCCCTAATCTCTGATAAGCTATAAGCATAGGTCAGTAGATGCAAGGGACACTAGTCCCATTTAACCTTGTTTGTTATCTTTGTTCGTTGGTATTTATGTTGGATAGGTTTAGGCCTTGTAAGAAGAGTCTGGGTAGTCCGGCTCTAATTCACTGGGCTACTCTGTTTAGACAGGGGGCTGTAGCATTCCTGAGCAAAGAAAAGCGAGTATTGGCTTTGATAGGAATATGGTTTAGCTTAATTAGCTTAATAGAAGTGATAACAATCTTCACTGACTCTGTAAAAAACACGTCGCGAGGCATGGCTGCACCTTCCGACTTTTTGTATCGCTTAGAGCGTTCGGATTTGGTTCTGTATTTAGGCGAGCGAGGAATGGCGGTGACAGATGAGGAAACTACAATAGAGTTGCGACAAAAGGCAATAACGTGGTTTAAAGAGGAAGAAGAAAGACGAAAGGACGTATTGAATCAAGTGGGGAGAGGGAAGGAGAATAATGACAGGTGGACTAGGGATTTGATTAAAATACTGCCTTGCGTCGAGAGTTTGGAGATAAAGCCTGTATTGGATTTCTTGATTAAACTTACAAGAATAACGGACTTGAATCAGGTCCCGGAAAAATGTTTACTGGTAGGTCTCGCGGTAAAATGTAGAGGACCGTTAGCGCAAGTATTGGCGGAAGTCTTATCTAAGGACGACACTAGTACTTTTGAATGTTTCAGGGAAAGGGTTTTGAGTAGGATTTGTCCGTCTAGTGTCCGATTTAGACACGTTAAGCACTATGTGGAACGTTTCCAGCGGCCGAACGAGAGGTTCATGACCTTCGTGGAGTCGGTAATCGATCATAGTAGAGCATTAGGTGAAAGGCGAGATGAAAAAGAGTTGGTTGCGTTGATAATGGAAAATCTCTCGCCGGTAACGAGAAGTGAGTGTAGTCTGTGCGCTTACGCGACGTCTTTGCAGGAACTGCAGAGATTAGCGGTAGAAGTACAGGGTCGCGGAGAAACACGAAAGGAATACTACAGAGAGTTTCCGACAATAAAAAGGGAACGTCAGGTGAAGGAGGAAACACGGAACTACGTTTATGCGGTAAATGAGCGAAGCACGAAAGGAGCCGATACTGCATTGGAAAAAAGCAACCCTAAAAGAGTAGGAAGATGTGCGAACTGTGGGGGGAGAGGGCATTGGATTGGGGAATGCACTAAAGCGCAGGTCAGGGGATAGGAACGACGATGCTTTAGATGTAATAAGGTAGGCCACTTAAGGGCGCAATGTCCATGAAACGGGCGGGGCTGGGGGAGGGCGCGACCTCTTATCCCATCTGACTCATGAATCGCGCCGATGTAGTGTTCCTGGGAGTAAGGGAGTAATGGTGACATGGGGCAAAGGGGGTAAATATGCGGGTGAATGGGCGCTACTGGATTCGGGAGCGACAAAAAGCATAGTGAGTGAGGATTTTTGGGGAGAGTTGATGAAGTTGGATACTTCCCTTAAAAGGAAGATTAAGACAGAAGACTCTACTAGTTTCATGGCTGCGGACGGGGCACAATTGCATAGTTCGGGGACGGTGGAACTGCACTGTAAAATTGAAGGATTTTCTTGGAACTTTAGGTTTGCGGTAGTTAAGGGGTTATGTGTTAAAGCACTGTTAGGTTTGGATTTTTTAGGTTTCGTGCAGGCCAGCGTGGATTTTCGGAACGATATCCTGTTGTTTGTATTTGCTACTAAAACGCCAATAAGGTTAGGAAAACGAAACAGGGTTAGGATAAACGCGTTGTCCGAGGAGGAAAAAATTAAGGAAAAAGACATATGCGAAATATTGAGGGAATATGACGACGTCATAACGGACAAAATAGGGAAGTGTGATATCCTTCCATATAAATTCCATTTGTCCGACACTACGCCTTTTAGGAGTCATCCCTTCCAGTGTTCACCCCCGAAGCTGGAACACTTTAGGAATAAAGTAGATAAGCTGTTGCGAGCGGGAGTAATTGTCCCTTCTACTTCAGAGTTCTCTTCGCCGGGGTTTTTAGTTAGTAAACCAGGAGGTGCGGAGTTTAGACTAGTAATTAACCACGCAAAATTGAACGAGTGAGTGCCTGTAGGCCCTTTTCCCCTGCCTACGGTGGAAGGAGCATTGCAACATTTGGGAAGATCCAAATTCTTCACCACTTTAGATTTGAACAGCAGTTTCTATCAAATACAATTACATGAGGACTGTAGGAAATACACTGCCTTCTGCACTCCTTGGGCGCAGTATGAATATACTAGAATACCAATGGGTAGTAATTTCGGTAGCCAAGCCTTGAGTAGAGTCTTAGACCAAGTGTTGAAGAACATGAAATTTAAATTTGTGTTCCATTATGTTGATGACGTGATCATATACAGTGAAACGTGGGAGGAGTATTTGCAACACATTAGGCGGGTGCTTGAGGCATTGAGAGGGGCGGGGTTAACGATTAACCCGAGGAAAGTGGAAATGGGAAAAACAGGAGTGAGATTTTTAGGGTATGGGATAGGGGGCGGGCAACTCAGGGTTGATACTGACAAGATGAAACCCATTCTAGATTTTCCACGGCCGACTTCCGTTAAGGGGGTGCAAAGGTTCATGGGGATGGTGGGATATTACGCTAGGTTTATACCCAATCTGTCGGAGGTAGCTGAGCCCCAGAATCGTCTAAAACGAAAAGGCGTGAATGGGAAAGGATCAGCAGAAGGCGTTTAAGGCATTGAAAAAATTGTTGTGTGAAGAGCCCGTGTTGGCCCTGCCTGACTTCAGTAAAATATTTAATTTGCATGTTGATGCATCTGCATTAGCATTAGGAGCGGTGTTAAGCCAGAGTAACTTGGGGACAGAACCTTTTCGCCGTATCGCCTACGCAAGCCGCGTACTGAATCCGTCGGAAAGGAAATGAAGCGCATACGAAAAGGAGTGTCTAGCTTGTTTGTTTGGAATGGAGCGTTTTCACAGTTATTTGGAAGGAAGGGAGTTTAATTTGTACACGGACAACCAGGCGTTGTCCTGGATTTTGGGGCGTCCTCACCAACTGGGAAAATTGGGACGCTGGGTGCTAAGATTAAACAGATTTCATTTTAAGATTCACCATGTAAGAGGGGTAGCCAATCCAGTGGCAGATGCGTTGTCCAGGATGTTCGAAGAAGAACATTTTGAGGCACCGTCGGAGGAGGCTCATTGTTGTCAGTTCTAGAGTCCTTCACTTCCTTGAAAACTCACCAAGAATCTGATGCTGCTTGTAAACTCCTCAAGGCTGGGTTACAGACCGGGGTTCAGATCCCATATTTAGTAGAGGACGGGGTGTTGTATTATGTGGGAACGGGGTCCCGGAAAAGGGTGGTAGTTCCCGAAGTAGTTCGGAGTATGATTTTGACGTATTATCATGACCAACCGGGAGGGGGTCATTTGGGAGTGATGAGGACTAAAGAGAAAATAGCCAGGGATTTTTATTGGGAAGGTATGAGCGGGGACATTAAGAAATACGTGAACACCTGCCAAAAAT
>PNEQ01001244.1:23400-34472 GCA_003012365.1 Medauroidea extradentata
AAAGTGAGCACTAAAGATTTAACCTTTGAAAAAAATCACTAGCCGTTACTGCATATAAGCCAACATTAACAACAGTTACATTTTTGTTTGTATGGTTGGTAGCGAATAACTGCATGTAGTCCCGTGTATTTTCTTATTTGAATACAGCATTAGTGAAACAACATCAATTGCAAACGACCTCTCTGTATTTAATACATTTAAAAATATTTATTTAAGTTCTTACTGACATACCTACTGACTGTATAATTCTATTTAATCAGCGGCAGTACAAAGCGACGCAACCGAGTCGATTATCGTTGGCACTCGCCGCTATTGCTTCGCGCCGCAGAGATAGTTTAAAATTTCACCGGCAGATGGCATCAGAGTTAGGTTTTCGCCGCATTGCGTCATTCAGTTTGTTTTTCCGTTGTGTAATGAATATGGGCAAGGTAAATAGAATAAGGAATATGGGTTTCTGATAAACACATTCAACGTCGTCGTTCATTGCAGTATGTTGAACGGAATTTTAATTCTTGAGTTGCGTGTGTCGTGTGTTTTTTTAGTGATGGTTTTAATTTAAAAGTTCGAATATACTGTGCATGGATTTACGAGATTCGTAACGGTAATTAATAGCGCCGTTAGAGTAGACGCAGAGAAACCAGTGTTATAAGACGTTTACTCGCATGTATTTATAACTAAGATTACTACTGAGTATAGCATATATTCAACATCCGTGCATTTAATGAGTACGTATTGTAGCTAAAATTTATCGGAGCACTTTAACGTAAATGTAAACATTGTACAAGACTATGTAAATAAAAGCACGTGGCAATGTTGATGTTTACATGTAGCGGAAAGATATAAACTGGCAGAAAATAGAAATTAATCAGGGCTTTTTTTAGTGCTCACTTTATTCCGAATCACCTATACAAACTATTTAACTTTTGGCAAAAATATTTAAAAAATTTGGTAGTATATACTTTTATATTTTAATTACATTATTTAAAAATTGAGCTGATGTATAAAGTATAGAGTAGTCGACACTTTATTTTGCATTAGTTTTTTGTGCTATTGCGAAGTGCTTTGTAAAGTTTTGAGTGTTATTACAGCATGTATGTGATGTTGAATACATAGTTGTTTTATAATTTTTATAATTATACGAAATATGGTTTGTTTTGTAGACGTACATTTTGATGACAATTTTTTACTATAATGAAATTTTTTTTTAGTTTTCACAGCTTTTGCATACAGTGGAACCTCGTTAATTCAAACCCTGTTAATACAAAGTTCTCATTAATACAAAGTGTTTTTCTTTCCCCTTGGAATGAGATGAGAAATTGAATATTACCTTTGATGCTCCATAAAAATTTTCTTTGCTCATAATACAATGTAAAACCAAGTTTACTTAAAGGCAGCCATTGGGGTGGTAATAATATTTGTATTTTGGGTATAAACAGCCTAAAAAAATTTTCACAGAATTTCTTGTATTTTAGTAAACACCTGTTAATAGAAACTTCATTATTACAAACTGCACAATTTTCAGTCCCCTCAGGTTTGTATTAAAGAGGTTTGACTGTAATATGTCAGATTCCAAACTTTTGTAAAACATTTTTATGCATAAAAGGAAAACCATCTTACTGAAATGAATTTGTTCACATTGAAGAACAGTGTCGCAGAATATACAGAGAAATTAATGAAAACAGCATTGCTTTTGTTTTTGTATTTTAAAAAAATTTCCGAATGTTGTCTTCAATTTTTTATTTCAAACTAATTTTTTTTATATGCAGTGAACCCTCGATATCTCGGACCTGGATGACCCGGACTTTGGATATCTGGGACAGAATTTCAAAAAACTAAATTAATTTTCATTAAATTATTTTTTGGTCAAAATCATAAGAAATTGTGTCTGCCTCATTTAAATCCATTATGTTTTATTTAAAAACAGTACGTATTATGCTTTAAACGCAGTTGATCATCACTACTTAGCCTTTAATAATCCCACCGTAAAATATCTGGCAAGTTCCGTGCGGTTAAATGTTGCTAGCGAGGTGCACGAGTAGAGATGCAACTCAGCAGGCAGACCTCCCTTCTTTCTCTTTCCTCCCTCTTCACCGCGCAAACCATACACTTACGTGCGTCATAAATAAACATTTCAGTATGATGCTGGTGAATTGGACAGTAACTACAGGTCACAATGGCAACTTAATGGGAAATTTATTTTGTTCTGGTATGTGCGATAAATTCAAGAATGCAAAACAATTTGTTCCGGACATTAATAAAAAAAATTAAAAGCAATTGGTATGCATTGCAACGTAGGCAAGGTGGTGAGAGGATTTTACGGCCGTTTAATGACGTTTTACAAGCCGATGAGGGTGAAATAAGGTGAAAGAACACAAACTAACATCCATGCCCTAGCAAGGATTCGAACCCGGAGCTTCTCGCACTGTAAACTGGCGCCTAACCCACTACGCTAGAGGCCAGCACGATATCGAAAAAAACCAGGGCTTAGTAAATTATAAAAAGGGGGGAGGGAAGGAAGGGGCTTTTGCCCCGAGCCGCACATTCTTGAGGACCTCGCTTTTGAACAAGTTAAATAATTAAAATGAATGGGCTTTTATTGAGTTCCCATTAACGGTGATGGTATCTGTGAAATTTATTTAAAGTATAAAGTGTGTGTAAAGACGTCACTGATCTATGACGACGCAGCCAAGGTAAGATAGTACGGAGGGAGGCCTACAAGCGCACGTTATCACTTCAACCACTGCCGTAGAAAAAAAAGTAGACTGATATTTATGTTGCTCCTGGTCTCGTATTCTATCAAAGAGGCCCTGGAAAAAAACAATTTCTCCTAGGAAACATGTGAAATTGTTGAATGATACATATCTGGAGGAGACTGTAAACAAATAGTATGTCAGTACAAGAGAGATTGTGATGTGATGTGTAGAACTGCAAGCCACAGCTGACAAACTGACTAATCTCATTTCTGTTACATACAGTAATTTAGACACTTGTCCGATACATAACAATTCATGGTCTTAAATGCATTGTTTTAATATTTTTTGTTTTCTACATTTGGTTGTTTTTACTCCCCATTTAACTCAGTTGAACATGTTTAGAGTTTTATTGCTTTTTAGTGTGACAACTTGTGTAAGAATAAAGATGTAAATTACATGTTTTATGAATCAGTTTATATGCATAAAATGAAATTTAAAAAATCAGTAGTGTTAAAATGAGTTCACATATTTCTGTACAGTGATCCAAAAGGATTGTTAATTACAGTACCGTATCTGCTCTCGTATAAGAGGAAAATTATTTTTGTGTCTTTGCAACTCTGTAGTTGAGCTTAATTATCAGGCTAGCAGCTGGCTGCAGACACTGTGACATGCTGATGTTAAGCAATTTTTCACGTAAACATCTCGTGAGTTGCGTGTGGTCACGTGCGGTGTTTGTGTTACTGTTGAGACTGTACCGGTTGACCTTAACTACTTCCACTCGCGCTCTACCTCCCTAGCTTATCTCCAACAATTATCTCACACACACATGCACGCACATAGACTGTCGCCAGCCAGACAAGAGAAGGGGGTGAGAACTTTTACGTGGTAGAAGGGTGCCTTGGTGCCAGCTTCTAGCATAGATAAAAAAAGATCAGCCAGAAGTAGCATAAAAAATAAATAAAAAAGAATCTGCCGGCCCAGGTTGTTTTGACAATTTTTTATAGTTCTCCACTTAACAGTGATAATTTCCTCACTACCTACTCTTGTAAATTGAAATATACAAAGCAGTATATATTGCCGCCTCTTTTGCTTGTAGAAATGATAGCGTACTGATTTCCGCACGTTTCTTGTGTTAATGACTGATAACCCCTCCTCCCCTGACGCCCCTTGATAACACGGACAAATCGTAACTTGGACAGCTTCTCTCCCCTTTTAGTCCGAATTATCGAGAGTTCACTATGTAACTAAAAAATTCAATACTCTTTTAATACATGTATTGGCATGGTCCGTGACACTGTTATTCAATATGTATTATTTAATTTAGACAGTTGGTTTTTATGGTATAAAAACAGTTTCGTGTAGATTTGGACTATTACATGCCATTATACAAAAATGATTAAATTAAAAAAAAAAAAAAAACACATTATACTAAAAGTAATCCAATGTATGTCTACAAAACAATTCATATCTTGTACAAATAAAAAATTATTAAATCAATAAAATTTTTTTGTGAACTCCTCTCTTATTCCAAAAATAATCATACAAATATAAATATTTTTACCAGGTGTATGTTTTTTGTACAGGCACAGAAAATGCCTAAATAGCACCAATTTGTACCTATAAATACAGACATTATATTCCACTATAATTAATGTTAGCATGACAGGAGCATTTTGTTAAGTGATGGATGTTGGTTGTGCAGTCAAGCTGACCCTAGACTGGATCATGCAGGAGCCTCATGTGCTGAATGAGGTAGCATTCACCTCTCGCCTTCAGATCTGGCCGAGCCTCTGCAAGCTGCTCAATGGTCTACAAGCCATCATTGCTGACTTTGATTCAGAGAAATGTGAGTTCTTTACCATTATTGTACTCTGTAAAGTGTTACGTGCCACGTCAACTTTGTTTCTAAAATATTCACTAATTTTCTAGTTTTTTCTTGTAAAGTAAGGTGACTTTTGTTGATTATTTACAGCTGCCTTCCTTTTATTTTTTGATCATTCACATTCTCGTGGTAAAGTTAGTTCATTTGGTAAAGTTAGTTGATTTTATGGTGGCACCTTTTGACTCTTAGATGAAAATATTTTAACTGGATGTGTTAAGGGTCACATGGCATTGTTTTGCTTTATTCTTAAGGTGCTTTGTACGGTTCATTTAGTGTGTATGACAGGGTTGTTGAAATTATGAATTTTATTTCATGCAACAGAAACTGACCTTAAACAGCCATCTGGCCAGCTTTCATACAGCGTACAGCGTGTTTGGAGCTAAGTTTATTCACAGAGACCATCTACATTGCTTGAAAATAAAACACTGTTCAGACTCCTTGTTTTAATTACTGTACTTTTAAGTCAGGACACATTAGATAAGCATTAATTTAAAACCTTCAACCTTGACTGTAATTCACTTTTTCAGAGGGTCGTTTTCAATGTATGTATACTAGATTCATTCTGAATTTATGTCTGCAACTATATTGAACTTTGCAACAGTGACATATTCAATTTAAAACAGTATGGCTGGAACATTGTGTAAACATTTATGACCTTGGTCATAGAGGCAACATCACAATACATGTGCCGGCGGGCATCACTCGTAGCGCTTCATCAGTTTTCACCTCACACACAACACCCCCTTCACAAGATGGCCACCTTAAGAAGACGTTTTTGGATTCATACAGACATGTTATGTATGATTGAATATTTGTGTGCGTTGTTCTGGTAACACCTACATCGCACTGTAAAACAAAACCACATATGTATTTCAAAACTTAATGGTTTTATAAAAAGTTAAAAGTGGTTGCTGCGATACATCTGGAGTTTATAATTGCTTGGTGATGTACCTGGAGGTGGTAAGTTTGAGCGGAGGTATTCCTAAGAATGGAGGCATCCTTAAGTATCCTTCTCCTAGCATTTAAAAGCTTGTTGCTTCTTTGAAAGGGGGTTTTGCTTGGGTAGGTAACAGCCTCTTGAAACTGTGGTGCTTCAATATAATGACCTCGACTATCAACTATTTTTTCTTCCAAACCAATGGCTATGCACAAGGTCAGTGTACTGTGATGCACATTGCCGTAAATTTTGATCTAAGTAAAGTTTAAAGAAGTAACCTTTTAACAGTAAGGGTGTTCATTACCTTCTTACATGTTTGGGCCAAAAACAAACCTCCAAATCATACTCTGCAGCAGCATGCTCATATCTGAATTAAATGAAGGACCCAGTTTGTAATTGTCCTACGACATGTGACAGATCCTTCAAATATATGTTGCCCAGTAACTTCAGGCCAGTACCAGGTGAGATGCACGTAGTGAGTGTTTCACCAAGTGCATGACTAGTTTGTGGTAGTAATGTGCAGTGTAATACAGTAAGCCAAGAATCAAGAGCAGCCTTTAAATACATTTAAAGAGAGGGACTGTCCATATGTTAATTTAACTAAGGAACCACCAAACTATGTTGATATTTATTTGTGTCATTTATTATTTTAATTACGTGTGGTTTTAATTTAGTTTACTGGCAGGCTTAATTAGGATGATCCATTATTTATTATGCAGTAAGTTAGTTAAACCATTTACAGTTTTATTGACAATAAGTCACATGAACTCTCACAAACTATATTAAATGGTGTTGGAATATGTTGACTTAATAGATTTTATGTCTTTTAAATAGGTAAATATTGTATAACAAACTATCTTGATGTTGTGGCATTTCGGTAGAATGTTAGTCAAGAGTAATATGCAAGTAGGACTGTGGATATTGGAGTCTCGTAGCATAAGTTTGGAAGCATTTAGCTTTTTTAAAATGTAATATGTTCAACTTCCGATTTAACGACCCTTCACGGTTCCCGGAGATAGGTTCGTTACTTCGGAGGGGCCGTTATTAGAGTTTTTAAAAATTTTCCGCGATCCCCGACCTCAAAATGTTGACATTTACCTTTTTTTTATAATTGAATGGCGTTCATTCATCTTTGGCGCAAAAATTACGTGTTTTTATAAAATTATACATGTTTATTTTGAAAAGAAAACTTGTTATTTTTAAAAGTATGCAATTGAAGTGGATCTACGACCTTTGTTTACGTCAATATAAATCATAAACGTTGCCGATAATGTAAATTCTTGCGCCCGCAACATCCATTTTGGGATGTCATTTTCTAGAATGCCACAATAAAGTTTATTGAAATAGTATTATTTTTCAGTAGAGTGAAGTATTTTGAATAAATAGATAAACTGGAAGTAGATATATGACCTTTCATTGGCTAAAAATTAAGCAAAAACGTCGCAGATTCTTGCACCCGCAACGACCGTTTTTGGAAGTTATTTGCAGGTAAGCCGCAACTAAGTTTATTGAAATAGTAATATTTTTCAGTAAAGTGAAGTATTTTGAATAAATAGATACACTGAAAGAGGATGTATGACCTTTCTTTGGCTTAAAATTAAGCAAAAACGTAGCCGGCAATACAGATTCTTGCGCCCGCAACAACCGTTTTTGGAAGTTATTTGCAGGAATGCCGCAACTAATCTTATTGAAATAGTAATACTTTTCAGTAAAGTGGAGTATTTTGAATAAATAGATACATTGGAAGCGGATGCATAACCTTTCTTTGTCTCAAAATTAAGCAAAAACTTTGCTGGCAGTACAGATTCTTGCGCCAGCAACGAACGTGTTTGGAAGTTATTTGCAAGAATATCACAACTAAGTTTATAGAAGTACGTACTACGTAGTAATATTTTTTAGTAGAATGAATTATTTTGAATAAATAGATACACTGGAAAAGGATGTATGACTTTTCTTTGGCTCAAAATTAAGCAAAAATGTCGCCGGCAATGTAAATTCTTGCGCCCGCACCAACTGTTTTTGAAGTTATTTGCACGAAAAAAAGGTTTATTAAGATAGTAATACTTTTCAATAGAATGACGTGTTTTGTTTAAATGATACCCTGGATGTGCATATACGACCTTTCAGTAGCTCAACTTCAAGCATGAATTCATGATAATGAAACACAAGTATCGTCGGCAACGTAAATTAAGTGCCAGCAATGTCAGCGTTTCGACTTATTTACAAGATACTATCACATTGTTATAGATTGAAATAATAATTGATTTCAATAGGCACATACATTCTGAATGAATGTATGTCATGGTTGACACCTAAGACTTTTCTTCGACATATTAGGCCCAAACTTTTCCGGCATCGATAATTTTAGTTGGCTCAACATATGTTTTGAGAAAGCTGTTTGCCTCCTGGGACCTTGTCTTGACAGCGAGCGACCACACACATGTGTACGATAATTTGTGTGCTTAAGGACCTATCTGGAAACTAGTTAGTTCGAAAACAGCATACACGACGTGTCAAACTTATGTCACTTGTGCCACTTTTGATCACTACCTAGTCACAGCTCCTGACCACAGATCCTGACGCTTGCTCGCTCGCTCAGCTGATGGGACGTGATGATAACACTACTCCCTTGGTTTTGCAGTTCTTTCACGTCTCTAGCTTGGCTGGCCGTGTGAAAATACAGTAATCTGCTTGTATAATGATTCTACTATGTGCATGAGTTTTTTACACACTTCACCCATGTGCATGGAGAGGGATTTGATACTCACTTTTTTTTTTATTTTAATGAAACATTAGATTAGCTTAATTGTGTTTATTTTAATGTCTTTGTATATTTGTTTGGTAAAATCTCATGAATGGTAATTACATATTATACAAATGTACTGTGAAATATATATGCAAAATAATTCCAACGTAGTTCTTTTTTTTTTTTTTGTAGGAGTTGCTACTATTTGAACTATGTACAACATTCTTTACACCTAAGATGCTCTGATTTGTATAACTCTGAAACCTATTTTCACTGTTTAGGATATATACGTTTTATGATGTTTATCATTCAACAATCTGCGAACGAATGGTTTCAAGAATTGTCTGAATATGTTAATGGTAAAAATGAGTTATATTTTGAAGTAAAAGTTCCCGCCCTCTATTTTACTCTAAACTGATCTGAATGCATATTGCCACTGGTTTAGCACACACAAATATTTTTCTCGTTTGCAACATGATTAACAAATATTGTACAAAGATATTTTCAGTGATTTCCTTTTCGGCCTTGATTGAAGATGGAAGATATCATTTTATATGCTACTTAAATAATGCACCTATATGAATAATTTCTACTTAAATTTAATGTGTTCAATTCATACAGCTCGTTATTAATTGTGTTACAGTAAAATTTTAATGATTTTTAGTTGAGTTGTGATTACTTTAAAAAATTCGGTGATCATGCATTGAAGAGGTCATTTGGAAATAAGAATTTTAGAGACCTAGAATAGACGGGAAAAATAATCCCCATACCTTTCTTAGTAAGACACTAAAGGCGCGATGTCATCACAAGATGGGAAAAATTTTATTCAGGGTCCGAAGTTACAGTTTTTCACTAATTTGACGAAGTGCAAAACGTCAACAAGCCAGTGTAAATAGTAGTGTAGAGGCCGTCGGTAGGCTTCGTTAGAGTCAATTCAACAACAGCGCATGCACGTACATACTGCTCAAAAAACCTGTGTGTCTGCGGAAAATATGTGAACTACAGTTGTCTCCCTCTCTGACACACTAACTTGTCACTGGTACTTCAGAAACTGGTAACATTATGAGTCTTATGTGCACATTAATGAAGGTGATTTATATTGTTTCATTTTGCTTAAAAGCTTTGTATTTCTGCTTTCATCACACAATTTCCCTCGTAGTCACAGACCTACGCACTAGGCTGGAACTTGTGTATCGTATGTTTAAATATGTCATTTAATTCAATTGCAACATTACATTATGTAATTAGCTATTGTTTTCAGGTACAGAACTGTTTAGAAAATTGTGTTTTACCCCAAAACTTCCCTGAGATTCATGGACCTCCCACTAGGGCGTAACTTACGAACCAGTAGGAATATAGAAAAGCTATTTTCACCATTGTATTCAGTGTCTCTGAATGTCTGCTTGAAGAAAGTGTAAAAGCTCAAATTTCAAAAGATTCCTGAAGACTGATATAAAGGAACCCCTCTACATAACAACAGCCCAACAAGAAGCCTAGAGGACTTAAGAAAAGAGACCTGTGAGACGTGAAAAATGAATAAACTGCTAACCACGTCTTAATACTTGTCTTTTGTACCACTTTATTTACTTATTTTTAAATTACATGTAATTCTTTACAACACTTGTAATGTATGAAAATATGAATAGTTTTTTTATTACAAGGTTGCACGTCCTATTTGAAACTGAACATAATAAAAGTAAAAGACACCCAAATAAAACTATGCTATTGCACCTATATACAAAATTCGCTGATACTGAGGCTGTGTTATGGAAGGTTGGGTTGCTATGAAAAATTTGATATTTTTGATTGCTAAAGTAACAATTTTATGCCTTTACAAGGACGGCAGTGTATTTTTGGCTTCTGGAATTGGGATTTGTCTGAATAAGGGGCTCTTATGCTATTTATTATTCTAATGATTTTATTTTAAAATGCTTTCTTACTGGTGTATTGGAGAAAAAATACGGAGCAGTTTTGATTTTTATTGTATAACTTATACGCAATTTTCAATAGAAGTATCTTTAAAACATTGATCGTTCTAAACATAATATTGTAATTAACCAGCCTTAGTCTATCGAGCTTGTCGCCACTCTGCTGGCAAAAGGGGGTTGATTTTAGGTTTCCTTCAGGGTGCAATGAGGTGTGAGCACGAGAGTTCCCTGAAAGGGAGGGGAGGCTGCTAAATGTCCCAAGGAGAGTGGTTTCCCGGGCAGTCGACACGACACAGTCTCTCAGCAGAGCGGGAAAATTCTCTCTTTTTTTAAAGGGGGTAGGCGTGTTTACCACTTACCATTCTTAGAAGAGCTCCCCCGGGAGGCGGCGTTTTCGGTCCGACACAGGCTTCGGCTCGAAGTCGGCTTCCCTTTTCAGTTGCTGGATGCGGGGGTGTGGTAATGGTGTAGGTTTTTCCGGAGTTTTTATAGGGCTGATTAAAGGTAGCTGAAGGCGGTGCAGGTCCCTCAGGATGCGGCTGAAATTGTCTCGTTTCAGTCTAGGCCGCTTGTTTTCAGTGTCCTTGTATTGACGATAAAGTTTGGAAAGGGTTGTGGATTGCTCGGCGGTTTTCTGAGGTGGGGGAATTACTCCCACAGGTATCGTACTTTCACTGACAACGGCCAGTCTGCGCTTAGCTGCGGCTTCTGCCTTACGACCTTCTATTGAGGCTCGTTCCTCAGGCGAGATAGTAATAACTAGGCACTCAATATCAGACATTGGTATCTCGGAATGAAACTATGAAATACGTTTTTGAACTATATATTGTTATACCTTGACACACTTTTACATTCACTGACTGTACACACAAGTTACTACATTCGG
>PNEQ01001245.1:0-32155 GCA_003012365.1 Medauroidea extradentata
GGTCATTCCCGGCACACAAATAAATACCTGTCACTACTGTTTCAAATTCCAAAAATAATGTTGTGTAATACTGGAAAATAAATTTACAAAGCATATTTTCCATTTTTTTTAACCAATAAAAACACAGTAACGTTCAAAAATTTGAAATTAATATACAATATTGCAAATAAAACATATTGTAGAGTATTTGCCAGTTTTTTCCGGTATTTACCAGTTTTTCCCGGAACTTACCAGTTTTTCCCACTGGGATGGGAAAAATATGTTTTGGACGGGAAAAACCCAACCCTGGGCTACAGCCTACCAACAACTATAAACCATATGTCAAACAGCAAGTAAAATAACAGTTTTACAACACCGAACAAAACCAAGATTGTTAAGTCTGCACGCCTTCACGATCCTAGTAGGCGGCAGCCTTAAGCGTTGACCAAGATCTATGTCCAGTGTGGAATGTTGGACTCCAATGAACTTGTGTTTGCTGCTTAGACGAGACGTCTATCGTCTGGACGATGTCGAAGTTGAAGGTGCTGCGTAGTGTAGGCTCGCAATATAGCCGCCCATACTGCGGCATTGAACTCATTACTGGGTCAGTGAGGTCAACTGGTGTACGTTCAGAGAGATAGAAACGTCATTGCTGCTTCGTCACCGTGTTGTTCAGAATTGTTGACCTTGAGGTCCGACCATCCGTGTCGGTGGCCCGGCTCACCTGAGGTACTGTTCCTTGTGTTTTTGTCGTCTTGCGATTTATTTACAAGTTACCAGGTAATTCGCGGATACTGGCTGTGCCGTGTGAATTTGAATTAAAACAGAGTAGATAATAATTTTTGGTGAAATGTCGTCAGGCTTTTAGTTTACGAGAAATATGACTTGGTTGGCATACATTCCCGCTCTCTGGTATGTCTGACCTATCTCGTAAACTAAGTAGGGACCACGGTGGCCGAATGGTCAGACTATTCGCCTTCCACCAAGGCGATCCGGGTTCGATTTCCGGTGTGGTTGGTCCCCTTATTTTCGCATGTGGAAGACGTCCCGCACGATGCCGTTGGTCGGCGGGTTTTCTCGGGAATCTCCCGTTTCCCCCGCCCTTCATTCCGGCGCTGCTCCATACTCACCTCACGTTACCCCTCACCAGCGCTGAAGACCTCGATGTTAAGGGCGTTGGACCCGTAAAATTTCATTATTTTATATTTGTGCCAAACACTTCTCAACTTTTGCACATCAGATACCATGCCATCTCCCCAAATAAAAATAATTAGGCCCCATAGTTTTTGCATAATCACTCATCAAAGTCACGAAATGGCCATTGCGGTGTAGCCAAAATCAAAAAAAAAGTAATTAACTAATAAATTCAAAATTACAGTAACTGACAATCGGTGTATCAATGCATTTTATGACATGGTTGACAAAAGTTAGTTTCGAAAATTTCAGTAGTAGCCAAAAGTCAAAGTTATGAAAATATTTACTAATTTTCGTAATTTTTTTTTAAAATACAAAAATGTATCGCTTTGTGTTCACAAAGGTGTCTTGAAGAAACTCACATCATGAAGAATTAATATAAATTATCTTGTTTCTACAAGTTAATTATTTCTTATTATTTTGGCTACACCGCAACTGCCATTTTGTGACTTTGATACGTGATTATGCTAAAACAATGGGACCCATTTTTTTTTTATTTGGGGAAATGACATGTTATCTTATGTGTAAAATTTGAACAGTGTTCGGCACAAATATAAAATTTTGAATTTTTACGGGTCCAGCGACCTAAAGGCGCCCGCCTGGTGGCCGTGTGTTTGTGTGCGTGAGGTACGACGCCAAGAGCGATGTTGACCGGCTCATCAGGTGCGGCATCGCCTCTACTACAAGACACTGAAACAACGTGCAGTGGTATCGTAGATCACTCGCCTGACTGACACTTTCAGTGTTGACCCCATCTTTTTATTGCTGGGAAATTTTAAGTCAAGTCCAATACACCTCTCTATTGTAGTTTCACACGAATCCCTTTAGTAGTTTAGATATAATAGATTGAAAAGGCCGTTTTTAGCCATATTGAGGTACTCTGAAATGGTCTATCTAATTAACGTGATGTTTTGGAACTACTATTCCGATGTTGTTTGAAGTGTGTGTTCTATTCGTAAATGCACACTTTTAGAAATACGTTTAGTGGTTTCGTAGATAAAAGCGTTCTGACGCTGCAACGCTGGTTACAAGGCAAGCAGGCGGGCGCCTTAAGGTTCTTATCTAGGTAGGCTGTGTTGTTGTATGTGAGGCACAAAACCGATGGAGCGTTAAGAGTGACTTCGGTCGGCGTATGTAATGTATTATCGCCTCTACACGCAAACCCAGCAACTGGCGCGCGGAGCTGAACTATTATTCATTTTCCTATGGCACGTGAAGCGGTGACAGTATTATTTTATTTGCTATACTTATGGTTCAAATTCCAGCGCTTATTTCTATTATCGTGTTTTTCGAATCGGTTTGGAATTTCCCTAGATTCGGCAGTTTAAAAAACCTGCTTTTAGAGTCTTGAAAATCGTGTTTCCAATAAGCGATCATAATTTTTAAACCGATAGAAACATTGTTTGAAATGCGTTTTTTTTTCTTAGATGTACAAACTTAATGCGCGTTGAGACGTTTCATCCAAATTGATTACTTGTAACTCGCTGCAATGCGTTTCAGGCGCTGGTAGATAGGAACCTTAAGAAGGCGTGATAGATAAATAAACGCTGAAAACATCAATTGATTTCTACGCTCGTTTCTAAGCGAATATGGATAAAATACTCAATGACAATCTTAGATAATGGTTATTTGCCAACTTTATGAGTAAATATTTATCGAGAATTACTAATTCGCTATGCGAGATCTCTTGCGCCGCAGTTAAATGCATGAGGTTCCGACGCCAGAGATTGTGCCTCAGAAGTTCGTAACACTGGAATCAATTTTGTTTAAAACGTTGGCTAAAACTGTTGTCTAGTATTGCTATTGTTTAATTTTCGCAAATTGTCTTCAAGAAGCTCACAGTTATAGACTAATGTTTTTGGCATTGAATTATGTACCACGCCCTCTTAAGTACTGACCAAAATATCTCTCTCACTCGTAAACTAGAAGTCGGACGACTTTTTACCAAAGAGTGTTATGTGCTTAGTTTCGGTCACTTATTCGCATAGTGCGGTCCATATCCGTGAATTGCCTGACATTCTGAATAAAGACTATTATCGTGGGATTATCTGCATGAGGTGACTTAACGGTAGTGCTTGGTAAGATTTTTAATTGTTTGTTGCAATGGAAGTTTACAGTAAGAATGCGTTGGTTTCTGGACATAACGCTATTGCTCGTGTTTTGTTGACCAAGCAATACCAAAAGAATTAGGTCAATTTTTTTATTATTGTTTAACAGCAAGAATTCTAAAGATAGAAACCAGATTCTCAGTATGAAAATAAAGATGGATTAAATAAAAACCGACGTTGGACAACAAACGAATGACAGAAAACAACACGACTTGTTCCGTTCAATGAAAAATACCGTGTCGGAAGTTGCAATCTATTCCAGACTTCAAGTTGAGACACAGCTGGTCGGAATACCAAGATGTTTTCGTACTTTGTCTTGTAACACAAGTTTGGACAACAAAACATGAGCAATGTCGTACTTCCACAAACCAATACATTCTTATTTGTAACACTTGGGTCTCTCTTTCTAGAGGATCCGGGTTCCACAAATCTGGTTACGTTTCCCCATGCTTTCTAAAAAATAGCAACTAGCGAGTACTGGAATGTCTACTTACACAAAGGCCATGGCTAATTCCTCTCCCCAGTCCTGGTCATGGTGTAAATTTATCCGTCTCTGATGACCTTGAAAATCCGCTTATCACTTACACCTTACCTCATAAAATTGAACCGGAGTGGTAAAGTAGAGTAAATATGAGTTGACAGTCAGGATCATATTTTAAGTATTTGGTGGTTCAAATATGCTGTGTAAACTGATATAATTTTGTAGGTGTGTTTAGGTTTGTATGTATATAATTGGCGAATATATAGTTCGAGCACATACCTATTTACTTTATATTTTTAGTAGGCAATGCTACGTAGTAAAACAAATGGCCTCTGTGCATGCATGGGTAGGGATCCTTGTTTTACGCGAAAAGAATTTTGCCTCACTTTGTTGTGGTGCATTACGTGCACAACTGTAGTTCTGCTTCGTGGTCAGTGATTGGATATTTTAACTGTCGCGAGCCTTAGGATTCTACCGGCAAATCACAGACGTGTGGTGTTGCAGGACAGTTTTTGTAATTGGCTCAGTCAAATAAGATACGGCTCTTCACACAGACACGCTGCCAATAACCATGAAGCAGAACTGCTGATGTGCCCATAAGGCACTGAAACCAACTTGGGCAAAATTATTTCCGCGAAAAAACAGGGTCCCTATGCATGGGTGTTAATTTTTTTTTGTGGCTGGTCATATAACATAGTTGATCGTAATGTTTGTTCTGGATGAAGAACTCAAGTAACAAATAGTGCTTATTCTGATAACGGTCAATAGATCAGCCAATATATTTCAAGCACACGAACAGAGGAGGTGGCACAGGTGCAAATTCTCTGACGGTCATTTGTAGTTCAGTCTTTCATAAATGCAACTGTTGCAAAAATGGCTCTGGCAATTGTACAGTTATTTAAAGTAAAACAACAAAAAGTGATCTGTGTATTTTAAGAAATTGCAAGGTACAATTTTCCATATGATTTGTCAAAATGAACATTTATAAAAGGTGGAAGGTAACGCGCGGAATAGCTACCTGCTATAAGACTTGGGCGAGAAGCGCTCAGCAGCGACAACGCGAGTGATAAAGACAGCTGTTATTGTTCCATCAGGCGGGATCTAGTTGATGTTTTATTACCTCAGTGGCTTGCATGCCAACGCAATGAAGCGGTCGGTGTACGCTCCAAAGACACTTTATTTGGCATTGCCACAACACAAAGTTTGTTTGTATATGTGCCACTACAAAGCAGCGTTGTCGCAAAGAAAATGTTTGTTTGAAGTGTAAATAAAAATAGTTACTTTGTTTCCTTTCTATAAAATTGTTTTAACATGCAGCTTGTCCTAACAAAGCGACAATCACTAACTTGGCCAAGGGGGGAGGGGATATCGACATGTATACAATCCCTTCCCCTCCCCATTTTTTTTTTTTTTTTTTTTTTTTTCGTCTGTCCTGACATTCTGAGGATGCCATCATACATTCACAGTAGGCCAACTGAAATTTCTGAAAGCGAACAAAATCAATGGAAATATTCTCTCTCTCTCCCTCTCTCTCTACGTGTGTTTGTGCACGCATATACAGATATGTATATGTAGTACATTATAGCAAAAAAAGCCCCCCCTCCCCCTTTCCCAAAAAAACTCTGCTACAACGAATCCTACCAGATAAATTACATTGAACTACTTCAATAGTAATACAATTTTTGCAAACGTAACTTTACCCTACAAACAAAAATTTTTTTGCGGAAAAGCTACTCTGCAAAGTAACATATTCAAAACCATAATTTGTGTTTTGAAGAAGAACATTTTTTAGATTGCACTAAAGCAGGTTTTCCGCGACGAAAAATGCGTGCTAAACTCGTGCAAAATACCGGCCTTTCACAATAAATTCTTTTACAAGACCTTGCACGAAATGAGAAGATATGGCATGTGTTATTTTTTGGAGAAAAATTCTGCAAATTGCGTGGAACTAGAGATACTATTAGACGTTACATTGCTGGCTACGAGGCAAAAAGAAAACTTATTAAATCACTTTTTTTTTCTCATCCATTGCGCATATGACTGAAATTTTTTTAGAAATATTTTTGGTGGGATAGAATTTGCTAAGTTTAAGTAAACGTCATAACACTTTTTAACGGTATAATATTATGGCTAGGGACCCTGTTTTTTCGCGGAAAGAATTTTGCACAAGTTTGTTTCAGTGCCTTACGTGCACATCTGCAATTCTGCTTCATGGTTATTGGCAGCGTGTCTGTGTGGAGAGCCGTATCTTTTTTGGCTGAGCCAATTACAATAACGTTCCTGCAACACCACACGTCTGTGATTTGGTGGTAGAACACCAAGGCTGGTGAGAGTTAAAATATCCAATCACTGACCACGAAGCAGAACTGCAGATGTGCACGTAAGGCATCGCAACAAAGTGAGGCAAAATTCTTTTCGCGAAAAACAAGAGTTCCTAATAATGGCTACTTAGCACTTATCAGAGCTATCAATCTGAAGCAAGAACAATTATTATGTTGTAGAAATGTGTGATGTTTTGCACTAAATTTTACGTGCAAGCTCTAGCACGAAATCCTTCTTACGCAATGCGTTGGCTAGAGGCCTGAGAAATTCGTGTTTTCTTTCAGGCGCGACCTAGAGTTCCAGCAATTATATGTCTGGATCACGTTCACAATTGGTCGTTGACTTACTCGACACTTCCTGGAAGTAGCCGAGCCAATAATACAACTGTAGCTGAATACAGGCCCATTTCACTGTGTCAGCGAGCAGCTAGGAAACAGTTTTTGTCTGCCCGATTTAACATATATTCTTGGAGACTAGCCTACAGGTCGGTGAACTCCGCGAAATTTTCCGGCCTCTGGTGATGGCTGCTTAAGAGGGCGTGGCACATAATTCAACGCTAAAAGCATTAATCTGTAACTAGGTTTCTTGAAGCCAATTTGCGAAAACTAGTCAATAGCAATCCTAGCCAATAGTTTTAGTCAACGTTTTAAACGAAATAGTTTCCAGTGTTACGAACTTCTGAGGCACAATCTCTGACGCCGGAACTTCGTGCATTTAACTGCGGCGCAAGAGATCACGCGTAACGAATTAGTAATTCTGGATAAATATTTACTCATAAAATTGGCAAATACCATTATTTAGGATTGTCATTGAGTATTTTATGCATATTGGCTTTAAAAAGCGTAGAATCAATTTGTGTTTTCGGCGTTTATTTATCTACCACGCACTCTTAGACTCTGCATCATTGGCAAAATGTTTTTTCTTCTTTTAGTTCTGAGGAGAAAAAAATTAGTCTGCTACTATCCAACAGGTTCTATTTACTTTGCATTACAAGTATAGATTGTTAACGATAAAGCGAGCACTTTTCTGTCATTTTACATTTGTTTTCTTATATTTTCAATGTGAAAACCTCCATGAAACGTGAAACAAGTTTGAACGTTTCACCACACTGAAAAAAAAAAAAAAAAAAAAAAAAAACGTATCACCTTTGGCCCCAATAAAATACTTTTTTCAGTTATAAATGTTGAATAGTGTTCAGTTTAAAACGTATATTTCATGTCACAGTTAGTCCAGTAAATTATGAATATCAAAACTGCTAGGCTTGTTGTGGCGTAATTATATGTTGATTTTAACATTTTTCTTCTCATAGTTTCAAAAAAGCAAAAAATTGAAAACAATCCAATATGGTGTGGGAAGCCGATCTTTACGGGTGTTCAAATTATCAAAGCTATTTTCTTTATTTGCAGTATTTTTTTTTTTGTTATGTTTTGTTAAAGTACAATAAAATAAAAGTGTAAAACTAGATTCAATGATAAACACCTGAATTTAATTACAATTGCATGCATGACAAAATTGCAGAACATTATTCCGTACAAGGACAAATAAGTTATTAATGTATTTAAGTTTTAAATTCATGTATTTACTAATTTTAGAACAATAAAATATTGTGCTTGGTTCCTTTACGCATAATATGGTTCAATTATGGTAATTTTAATTTGTGTTTTGCAATGCAAATTTGAAACTCGTGCTATATGACAATGTTAATACGCGTATTGCAATGTTAGCTTAAGGGGGGGGGGGGGTTAGATAATTTTCTTTATTTTTCAATTTTCGAACCATAACATTTATTTAAGTTGTGTTATCAAAATTTCCTCTTTTACAAGACATAGGATATATTCTTGATAAACTGCTTGACCTAAATAATAATGAAATATTTTATTAGTTTGACTCGCAGAATCATTGCAATGGAATTATTGGTTAACTTTCAAGAATGATTACAAGCCCAATATAAGATCAACATGTAACACTATTATGATCTCCGAATTTCATCACAAATATCATATATGCCTCAACAATGCCACATTTACCAAAATGTTTTTAAACAGAAGTATTGTAAAAATCGATAAATTAAATTTAGTATCTAGCTCTCCCACTTAAAATGCGAAGAAATTATAAAGAAGTTTCATTAAAATTCACTAAGGAGTTTCCATGTAGTTATATTTTAAATTTTGTGTTGAACTTAAAAGTAAAAGCGACAAAAAAAATAAACGCAGATTAAAGACTAGCAGTTCGAGCTGAAGAAAGTTTATTCGTGTAGTTCCTATGACTTCAAGAATAACTTAATCCAGTGTAATGTACACTGTCGCTTATTTATTATTTTTATGATTTGCTTTGCGTAATATTAACTGTTAAAATGTTTGCAACTGTGGGAAAAACTTAACGCAGGAATTATTTTCCAGGGTTTTCTTGTGATTTTACCTCATTTCTTTTTTATGAAAAGTCCTTATAACTAGGAAGGAAAATGTAGTCACTTGAACAGCCTGAAAGAGCAAGTGTGAAGTTACTAAGGCGTACCAGCATCTCACCTCTCCCAGTAACAGTCAACAACTCTGGTTACGTAACCTCTTCTTCGTCACGTGAACAACAGCTTAACAACAGAGATGTACGTATTTACCTACACATTGTGTCGACAAGTTGGGCAACTAGATTCCCAGCCACTTCGAGACAACCAAAGAGGAGTAGCTCTTACTACGCTAGTCAAAATAATTAGGTAATCCGTAGATATTCATTAAGCGCGCGGTATACAGCTAGTTTCATCAGCATGTTTTTATTTTTGTAGGCCTATATGTACCTGATATTTTTTTTCTTGTTTTAGACTCAATGTGACTAAATTTTGTTCTTGCAATTTTTTTATCTAGTTTTTACGTAATGGCTCGTTAAAGCCAAAATTTGCAGGTTTCCCCGTTTCAAGGACGACACTAAAACCAACTCGCTTACCAAAGCGAAAAAATTCACAGTGAAAAACGATGATGTAGGTTACAAGTTCAGGTATGTTAAATCGTAAAATAAAATATTTTTGTATTTAAAAGAAAATATTTTTATTTTAAATTTCAGCATTTTTATTTAAATAAGAAAGATTTTATTCGTTGTTTTTATGTACATGAAATTGTAGACTGCAATGTCTTTATCCACTGTGAATTTTTTCAATTTGGTGTATTAGTTTGTTTTATTGTAGTCCTTAAAACGGAAGCATGCGAATTTTGAATTTAACCAGCCATAACGTGAAAACTATGACAGATAAAAAAATTTCATAACAGGAAAATTTAGTTACGTTTTGTGTCTAAAATAAGAAAAAAAAATCTGGTACAAATAAAAAATAAAATCATGGTGATGAAAATTGCTGTAGCCTATGCCGTGCTCTTAGGAGTTGGATCTGGCGCACGAGATGTGTTGTAGCGTGTTACGAAAAGTGTTTTTTCACGTATAACTATTAAACGTGTTTTCAATGTGTATGTCTATGAAAAGAAGACACACTTAAAACTACTATGTCTGTAACACTTTAAAAAATACCGCTAGCTTATTAAAAACGTAATTACCAAGCTTCTCAAAAGTGGTAAAATGGCTTTTTTAGATTGCTGTATCTAGAAATCTACCAACCGTAATTGTAAAACAAAATGATGGCTACCTGCGTTGGACTTTCATTCATACTTTCCACAAATAAAATAATACGGTCACCACTTAGTCCTATTGAAAAACATTTTCTACGAATACACTGCATGCTAGTTTAGTCCTCTGCTCTGTCTGAAAGTTTTTTTTAGCAAGATTTGACGAGACGTCTCAAAAACGTGTTTATAAGTATTGTGTTAAAAAAAATGAAAGTACGATTTAGTTGATTTTTTAAAAATGTATAACAGTTATGGGGACATGTTCAGCTTTTTTTGCGCAAGAACGCTTGGCACGTTCTTAATAAAGGCGATCCCAGTTCGATCCTCGACTGAGTTGGGCCCTGGATTTTCGCACGTGTACATCGTGGCGGACGATGATGCTGATTGGTGGGTTTTGTCGGTGATCTCCTGTTTCTCCCGGCCTTCTCATTCCGGCGCTGCTCCGTTGCAGGGCCTAACCTCATATCATCCTCCAGGACAAGTAGTCATAAATGGGCAGTTCTAGGTTAGATACCCTGGCCCTCCGGTATCCTTCCCGTACATTTATTTATTAATTATAATATTAACAAGACTGTCTTCAAAAATGCGCACTTTACCGTTAACAGCTTGCGATATTGGATCTGCTTGTATTGTACTGGCCGTGAATCCGCGAACTGTGATTTGATTTTGGTTCATTTGCGACTACGGAATAATTACTACGTCTTTCAATCTCACAGTTTAAATTTCAATAATTTGGTTTATAATAATAACGTGGGCATAAATTAAAATATAACGTTTGATAGCCGAATAGAATTTCGAAATAAAAGTTTATATTCCTAGTTGGCGAAGTTATAGTTGCTGTGGAAGCCGGGGTTGACCAGTATAGCACTAGTGAGGTGAGAGGAACTTAGGAGCCTTGAACGTCGTCGTCTTACCAACGACGTCGTCAAAGAGTTGGACCTGGCGTGTGAGCCATGAAGTAGCGCGGTGTGGAAAGTATGTTTTCTTGTGTAATTATTACAATTGTTTCCAATGATTTTGTCTACGAAATTGAAACACACTTGAAACTGTGTCACTGTTGCTTTAAAAATGCCGTTCGTGAATAAAAAAGTGTGATTACTAAGCTCTTCAAAAGTGCTAAAAATTACTTTTCTACGTTGCTGTAGCTGAGAAAATATCGAACTTTATAGTAAAAACAAAGCCATAGAAACCTGCATAGGACTTTACCACATACTTTCCACAGATAAAATAAAAATTTCATCGCTTGAAATCTCGTTGGAAAACGCTTTCTACGAAAACACGCTAGTTTTGTCCTCCGCGCGTATAGGCAGGCGATGGGATGTTTGACAGACGTGTTATATTCGACTATCGCCTTCCCTGTTTCCGTACTTCAGACGTTAAAAATATCTAAGGTCCATTAACTCTAAAGAACTGATGATGGTGAAGTGAGATGAATAGCAGCTATGGCCGAGTAAGGATTCGAACCCAGGACCTCTCGAGTTGCACTTACACTCTCACACTCGAAAGTGACGTCAGTGTGTTCCATAAGGCAGAGTGAATGAGAGATTTTGGTCAACACTTAAGAGTGCGTGGTATCTAATTCAGAGCTAAAAGCAATTGGTATCTCAAAGCCAATTTGCAAAAAAAAAAAAATCCTAGGCAAGCAATAGTTTTTACCTACGTTCTGATCAAAAATGTTTCACTAATAACGTTATTTCTGAAGAACAATCTCTGACGCCAAAATCTCGTACATATTATTGCTGCGCAAGAGATCCCACGTAACAAATTCATCATTCTGGGCAAGTGTTTGCTTATAAAGATCGCAAATATCGTTATCAAGGATTGTTGTTTTGTAGGTTTTCTATATTGACTTTCGAAATGTGTATATCTCAATGAGTATAGAGTAGTGCTGGAGTGAAGGGCGGAGGAAACGAGAGATCCCTGAGAAAACCCGCCGACCAGCGGCAACGTCCGCCACGACTCCTACAAGCAAAAATGCCGGGAATCGAACCCGGATCCCGCCCTGGTGGGAGGCGAATGGTCTGACCATTCGGCCACCGTGGCCCCCAGTAATGGCGAGTATTTGTAAATGCATGCTCTATGTACACTCCACGTGTATTCAGTGGATTATTTTTGTTTACTGCCTCCACGTTTTATTTTCAGTATATTCTCAGGTACGGCAAATAATAATTATAATATTAAAATGCAAAACGCTGAACGCACGATACCAGCTATTACAATGTTGACAAGAGTGCAGGTTCTAATATTGAGTATTTGGAACACAGCCGTAGTCATTGGCCTGGAAGATATTTTAATTTTGGGAGTTGATTGTTTGGCGCGGAAGAATTTTTTCGTAGCGTGGGTATGCGTGTCAAGGACTTTACATCCGGGCTCAGCCAGAACCGCGCTCGTCACTAGAGAACGTCAGACGGTAGGCATTTAGGTCGTTTTGAATTTATTGCTGCCGCGTTGCTTCTCCTGTCTGTGGTTTTCCCGAAATCAATTCAGGCTGAGATGGTTCTTTAAGGCCACGGGTTCATGTCTGCCTATGCTGTTTTTGCGAGTTTAATTTTTAAATCCTGGAAGGGAGCAAATATCGCTAAACCGTTACATAGAAATGTTGGAAATAGTTTTTATTGTGTGGCGCAATGTTATAAAAACATAACTTTCTATAATGTTGATTTATTAAATTTTCTTAATTTTTATAAAATTATGTTTTGAAAAATAACGCTGCATAGTACAAACTATTTACAACCTTCCAATGAACCGGTTTTGTGGTATCTGCCCCATTTCACGATTTAAAAAATAAAACTTACTGATAATACAGTGGCCTTAATAAAGTCCATGGCCGAATTCTCTCCCAGCTGCTGTCATTGTACCAAGTTGTGTCACCGTCTATAATGACCTCGCTGTCGACAAGACGTAAAGTCTATTTTACTTACCTTCTCCCATCAAAACTTGTTCGTCCGCGTGCACTCGTCTAACTAGCCACATCCTGAACCTGTACCCCTCGTGTTCCTCGTACACAGCACGGCAATGCGTCTGCGCGCTTTGCGAGCCGGGCGACTTCGAGTGAGTTGAGAGATTTTGGGTCGTCGTTTAACATCGCGTTGTTAGCCCAGGTGAGGGGTGACCTGAGGTGAGTGTGGAGCAGCGCCGGAATTAGGGCGGGGGAACGGGAGATACCAGAGAAAACCCGCCGACCAACGGCATCGTCCGGCACGATTCCCGGAACCCGACCCCGCCGGGAATCGAATCCGGATCTAAGTGGACTGACTCTCGGCCACCGTGGCCCCTTGGTGACATCGAAATATATGTATATTTTACATACTAGCACATAAATCGGAGCCCCCCTTTTTTTTCGTCGTAAATGCAATGATAATTTTTAAGGTCTTGCATGTTTATCTTTGTATTGGCATGCAGTCACTTATATAAACATTACAAATACAAGTACCACAATAATATGCATTCAGTTCACACAGAAATATTGCAAATATATATGTTAGCAAAGCAAAAATGTTGTAAGTTACTGAATACATAGAATAGAAATGCAATTCTTACAAAACTAAATGAATACTTCGTATTGTGCTACACATAATAAAACGCCAGTTCATTTCAATTATTAATAATTCTTTTTTTTAATTCAAATGTGAGGCCCCGTACAAAATGAGGCCCGGGAAAACGCCCCTCTCCTCATCCCTTCGCGGCATGCCTTGCTAGCAGCACGATCAGACGTCCTGCTAATATATAAATTGATGTTTGTCGAATTGTGAACCCCTCCCTCCTTATGACGTATATAACATAAAGGGAAGGTCGATGCTGTGGAAGTTGATGTGCTACAGCGCCAACTAGTGGTTGTTTGGCGACTTAGAGTAAAAATATTTCAATGTGCCAAGTTTCATGATGATCGGTCGCATCAGACAACTTGTACTGTTAAGGTGAGGTCTCCACCCCGCGTGTTGAATTTTACATTAAATAACTAAAATTTTTCACTGGAATTACTGGAAAAAAAGTACACACATTAGAAACACGTTTGTTGCCACATAAAAATTTAGTTTGAATTGGATACGATACTCTGCCAAGTAACTTTGTTGCAAAGGTATTTAGCATGAGGTAAATAAATTTTTTCGTATAGTTTTCATTATAAAAATAGGCCTATAAGTTTCTTTGTATCAAATAAATTTGTTTACATAAAGATTGTGTTAAAAATACCATAACTGGCTTCGTCACAAAGATTTAAAATAAATTATCTCAGCAGTAACAAAGTTTTGTAACCAACTTTTAAACAAAGATGTTCTTTGTGACAAAGTAATTTTGCAGTGGCTCATATTTCAACAAATCTTTAGGTGTGGTAAATTAAGTGTTTTTACTGTGTAGCACAACATTATACTAATACCTATTGTGTCTGTCGCCAAGTTTTACGTTCACAGGTCTCTAAAGTCCCTCACTTTGTCCACTAATTCACTTTGTGGCCGATTTCACTAAAAGTCATTTTCTGCATTAAGTAATCACTTTTTCCATTTTTTTTTTTTTTCATGTTTTATTGGTGTTTGTGTAGATCATGCAAGCGCTTGTATACAGGTTTCTTTCTTTAATTTATGTATAAGACATAAGCAGACTGTTGTTAATGCAGAGCAGGCCTACACGTCTTCGTTGACATAGGCTATGTAAGGAAAAGGATCATTCTCTGAAAGGACTTACGAGTTCTATGAGAATACTTGAAATTAAACGATGCGAAATTTGATGCATATTTCGGGTAACCTTTATATCTCCGTCGCTTCTGAACCTAAGTTTTAATTCTTTACAAGCGTAGATTTTGAAGTGAATTATCCTGTGATCTTGACCATCATAAAGAACTCAAATACCTAGTTTCATGTTGAAAGTATTTATTGTTAGTGATAAATTGTGTTTTTAAACACGTTGGTGATATGATTGATAGTTAACTAAATGCTAGTTTTACGATTGTACTTTTTTGTTCAAATAACTGTTATCAGAAGATAGCAAGGCAAACCATGTGTTTCATAACTTGTTTGTCGCTAATTCCAGGTTGTAAATATATAGCTGTGTAACCTTGCAGCCGTTTAAAATAAGCACACTACCGTTTAGACTGCATTGTACATTACTGATATCTCTCGTATTAGCATAGTATAAGAGGTTCGGGATAAAGCGAGCACTCAAAAAACAGTGCTTAAGTTCTATTTTCAACCAGTTTGTATCTTTCCGCGTATAACGGCTAACGATGAGAAATGTCTAACCTCTCTGGACACGTCACTTAATGTTTGCGCGTGTGAGATAAATTGTGCAATCCGTGGGAACCAGTTGATTGTAAGTCATGAATTTCGTCAAAGATTTTCATTTTCGGACATGTTTGAAATTTTCTTGAATCAAAATATTTTAAACTGGAGAAGGGGTTTTCCGGAGAGTTTTAATTCAAATAACATATTGAGTTCTATATGTGAATTAAGGGGCCTCCCTGGATAGGCTGCGTTTGTGTGTGTGAGGCAGGAGCGGTAAGGTTGCCGTTGACCGACGTATATAGTGTATTATCGCCTCTCTGCACTAGCTACTCAGCTGACGTGCAGTGCTACACTATTATCCGTTTACCTATGGCACTTCAGTTTATTTATATGCAGCGTAGTTAAAGTCTAACGCTTGTGTCTATAGTTGTGTTTTTCGAATGCGATTGTTAATTTTCCAGATACGGCAGTTTGGAAAAGCCATGTTTTGGCCGTTTTGAGGGGCCAGGGAATAATCTTTCTAATAAACGTGCCAAATGTTTAAAACTAAAGCGACGTAGTTAGAAGTGTGTGTTCTTTTCGTAGATAAACAGATCTAATGTGAGTTAAATAGTTTAATCAAATAGATAGGCTAATAGTCATAACACGCTGCAACGCATTTGAAGGGCAGATAGGCAGGCCCCTTAAACCGTATTAAAAATAAATGTGAGCATTATTTATTTTAAATATATACAAAAATAATAAGAAATTTTGTATTAGCTAAACAAAAAAAATTTTTTTGTCGTGCAAGATTAATAGATAATCGTACAATATGAACATTATTTGTTTTGTGCATCATTTGTTTACAAATCGTGTGATAATTTTTCAAGTTGGCCCTTGAATATTTATTGAATCAAATTTCTTGAATTGTCATGCTATTCAGTAAATTCAATTCAATTAATATTTAATCGTGTGAAAGGGTGCGAAGGCTGTTCATTCCTTATGCCTTATGCGGCAACTTGCCAAATAACACTTGTCGGAGAAAGTCGCGTGTCGTACTGCCGTATGTTTTTTATGGAAGTAGTCGGCTCATACCTCGCTAGTCTTGTGAATTACAAGTATTTGTTCTATAATATATGTATCACTATGGTAGAGTATTGTTTCTGTAGGAAGGGCAGACTTATGAGTTGTTCAGGACATATATAACTAGCTCGTTAACGACGTCCGAGGCATATTTCTTCCAGATGGCTGTCGGTTCGTATTACATCTGCAAAGCTAGTCCAAGGCCTTGTCCCAGTTCGCACCAGAGAGCGTTCTCTTGCGCTCTCACTCTCGTGTGCCGCGTCACGGAGAACGCTCTATGGCAGTCTTGTTTGTCGGAGTATGTTGATGAAGCGAGTGTACATTCTCTCACTGCGCTTACTCGTGCATTCTGCCATCCGACATTTCTCTGTTTACGAGGTTCGGGATGTACTGAGCACTGAGAGCCCTGCTGAAGTTCTATTTTCAGCTAATTCGAATATTTCCGCGCGTAACGACTAACGACGGGAAATGTCTAACCTCTCTGGACACGGCACTTCATATTTGCACGTGTAAGATCAATTGTGCGGGCGGTAGGAACCTGTGTAGTTTAATAAAATATAATTATGTAAAATACAGTTATGCCTGTTTCTGTTTATTTTGATTCAATATTGTTGTATTTAATTAGGAAAATATACGTAACTGTGTTGCGTTGTTTCGCTGCCAACCATACAAGCAGTACGGGGACTACAGTTATTGTTGAATTATATGTAGTAACGGCTAGTCATATTTTAAAATGTTAAATTTTTATTGCTCACGTTATCCCTGCTCTGTAGGCGCAAGAAACGGACGTTAGGAGTGCATGGTACGTGTGTGTGTGTGTGTGTGTGTGTGTGTGTGTGTGTGTGTGTGTGTATATATATATATATATATATATATATATATATATATATATATATATACATGTATATATATATAAATGTTAAAAACGTCTGTCGAAATTTACAGGTGTTTGTCAGCCAATACAAGACATTTAAAACAAATACTCTGTACACTCTAAAAAATTTGTACTTTTACAAAGAAAAGCCTTGGAAACCCAGTTGCCAAAGAAATTCCTCGTAAAACTACAATGGTTAGCCTTGTAATTAAATACAAAGTATGTGTTTGTAAAATTACAAGGACTAGCCTTGTAGCTGTACTTTCAATACGGAAAAAAAAATTTTAATGTTCATTGTACTTCACAAACAACACTGAACTTATTTATCAAATAATTTTTCAAGAGATTATTTTGAAAAAATTAAAATAAAAAAAAAACGGGAATTGCTACGTTTCGAACCACTCTCCCCACGCTTAGAATCTACACATCTTACCCTAGACCACTGTGATTTACATATCGGTTGGTCTTTATTTATTTGTATACATTCAATGTAAAGTGCAGTAATAATTCTTCCTTTTAAAGCATGCAATTAATATAAATATTCGCTTTATTCCAGAAAATGCTTTTCAGAGGTTGTGATCTTTGCATAAGTATTTCCCGGCGAACTTGCGATTTTTGTAGGCTACACATTTTTTCTAAGTTTTTTGAAAACAAAATCGTTTAAACGTTGTAAACTAATAATTTTACAAGGAATATTTTCAACATTTAACAAAAGTTTGTACAACTACGAAGAAGTGCCTTGTCGTATTTTACAAAATAATTTACAGTGCAGGAACTGTCGGTATAGGTAGGCCTACAAGGAATTCCTTCGTAGTATTACAAAGTTTGCTTTTGTAACTTCATAAACTAATGATTTTACAAGGATATTCTTTGTACTTTTACAAGGACTTGTAAAAGTACAAAGAATATCCTTGTAAATTTTACAAAAATTTTTTAGAGTGTATAATGGTATTTCCCAACTTTAATAAGAGTTAACATTTTCTCAGAGTGACGCATTAGTAAAGCGTAATCTCATGTGTCACAATTAAGTGACGAGACTTGGGCGTCAGAGATTGTTCTTCAGAAGTACGTTACTGGAGAAAAAAAATTTGCTCAGAAAGTTGGCGAAAACGTGTTTAGGATTGCTGTATTCTGAATTTTGCATATTGACTTCGAGAAACCCGAAATTTTAAATCAATGCGTGCCTTCTCATTCTGAGATACGTCACAAGTCTAAGCAAACAGTCCTCGAAAAAAAAATGTATTTATTTATTCAAGCTGTTACGAATGTTTGCAAGATACCGTTGAATGCATTTGTCGGAACATATTTTCACTGTTAATCAAATGTTGGCTTTTCTTTTTTTTAATTTATTTGCGGCTCAGTTTTAGTTACCGACGGTTGTTTCAGTAGAAATGTATGCACAAGCTTAAAAAGTGCCTAGGTGTTGATGGCATGTTGTTTACTTGGAAGAGTTCGTCACAACTCGAGAGAGCGATATCGAGGATACGCGAACTAGAGCTCTGTGGAGAGTGAAGGTCTCTAGCGCTGCCATAGAGGGGTGACATGTACGTAGCAGCATCGGAATGAACCAAGGGGTACAAGACAAATGCTGACGGCCTCTCTCTGTGTGAGACCAATTTGAACGGTACCATATTGCAGCTCATAACATACAATGTCTAGAGATGATGGTTTATCGCGGAAAAACTTGACTATTTGCTAGGCTTCAACATACGTTCAACTTATCAAAAGATTACTGGCTTTTCCTTGTACGTGGAGCTACTGCACTATTTGACTGAGCCAATAAGAATGCCGCTATTTTAATATTTAATGCATGGTATTGGTGTGCAGACAGCTACGTTGTGTCAATGTTTTCAAGGCTATGTTGACGCAAAACATTTTCGCGATATACCATCATCTCTAACAATGTTGTGTTGAAAACCCCACCCCTTCTAAAATGCACAATTCCCTATCTTCGGCTGCAGTGTGTCAGCGTTCAATATGGCCATGTAACAAAAGATAAGCGTAACCGTCTAGTTCTTTTATAACGTCTTTGGATTAAACAGCAGTTGAAGTAAGAGATCCCCGAAAAATCCCGCTGACAATCTGTGGAGATATTTGAGAGGGCGGCCTAAGACTGAATACTGTCGGGCCCCAGAGAGGGAGATTGGTTTGGCCGCTTTTATCTTACTTACAGTTATTTCTTTATTTTAAAAGTGATAGATTAATAAACGTTGAAAACTCCCATTGAAATTTACGTGTTCTTTTGATTTGGAAGTCTATGTGGAAATCACTTAACTACAATTTTACAATACTACAATATTTACCAACTTTCCGCGTAAGTATTTGCCCAGATTGATGCATTGTTGGAGCGTAATCTCTTACGCCGCAGGTAACAATAGGTTACTCGGAAAATAATTTTTGCTCAGAAAGTTGACGAAACAATTATCTAGGATTGCTGTTATTTTATTATTTTTTGTAAATTGTCCTCGAGAAACCTCTAATTTTGAATATCAAAAATAAATGCATGTTTCTAGCCCGCTGAACAGCCCCTTATGGGTGAGTAGACAGAAGTTTTTTTTTTTTTTAAGGCATAGAAGCAGAGAAGGCGATAAGTCGAATAGCTTATAACACGTGCTCCAAGCACCTCATGGCCTCTAAAAGTACCGTGCAGTGTTTCCGTAGAAAGCGTTTTTCAACGGGACGTCAAGCGATGACCCTGTTATTTCATTTGTGGAAAGTATGTGGTAAAGTACAAGCTAGGTTTCTGTGATTTTGTTTTACGATTACGGTCGATATTTTCTCAGCTACAGCAACTTTTGAGGAGCTTGGTAATCATGTATATAACTTGCGGACGGCAATTTTAATACCATAGGGACACGGTTTGAAGTGTGTCTTCTTTTTGTAGATAAACGCATTAGAGACGTTATAGGCCATTCGGAATAAAGTGAGCACTACAAATTTAACCTTTGAAAAATGTCACTAGCCGTTACTGCATACAATTGGACATAAACTATAGTTGCCTTACTGCTTGTGTGGTTGGCAGCGGAATTACGCAATATAGTTCCATGCGTTTTCCTATTTAATTACAGTAATACGGGAACGAAATCAACCGACATCGACATAATTGTATTGTATATAATAAACTTTTTTATTAAACTGTATAATTCATACTGACTGCGCAGTTTATCTTATTCGCACAAACATCAAGTGACGTGTCCAGAGATGTTAGACACGTCCCGTTGTTAGCCGTTAACGCGCGGAAGTAAACGAATTGGCTGTAAATAAAGTTTTAGCAGGGCTTTGAGTGCTCAGTTTACCCCGAGCCGCCTTTAGTAATAGTTATACGTGAAGAGATACTATACCGTACAGCACGTGTGACGCGCCTGGTCCACGGACTTGTAAAAGCCTCGACTAGTATGTAGTGAGCAGAGACGCAGATAGCAAGCAGCTGGAGTACGGCACGAACCTTCACGTAGCTGGAGAGTAAAAATAGGCGACATTGGTGAGTAAGCGCGGTGCGGCGACCTTACCAGACCGCCTGCTGTATCCGCAACCCGCCATACAACCAACCTCGCCTCTGCCGTTGACTACGTAAGTTCTAGATTGGCACATATACGGTCATGTAGCATCACGCCTCTTCCGGTTGTGCGAAACTGCTACTGCGCATGGCAGAAACGAGTGGCCCTGCTGGAAGGTATGCGGGCGACCCGATTCTTTAACGTTGTAACACTGTGTTGATGTTCGCGCACATGACTACTTCACAACTGGCTATTAGTTTTTTTTAATGGCCAACAATTTAATACGCCTACAGCCAATAATGCTAATCAAGAATCTAAAACACAGTAATTAAAATGTACTCAATCAAGACAATACAAAGATTCTTAAGATTCAAGAACACACAAACTCATAACGTGTGCCGAATTCCCGACACAGGATCCAAAAAACTGGACCGCCCACGGCGGGGGCCACTGAAGAACTAGCGAGCATTACTGCTACTAGTAAAACACTGTTACTTAAGTGTGATAGTCATAATGTTATATTTTATAATATGTTAGTTTTGTAGACTATTCTTGTGAGTACATTTTACTCTTAAGAACCAATTTTACCTCTCATAATTTTCTCATAACGGTGCGTCAAAGTCAAAATTTGCATGTTCTGCTGCCATGCAAATAGTGAAAACCAATTGACTGACGTACCTTAACTAATGCACAACGAAATTATATAATGACTATGTAATAAAACTTCTGAAAAAAAAATCCGGCAAACTGTTTTTTGTATTTTAATAAAATTTCTTACTTTACAACTTTTTTCTGTAATTTTGCGAATTTTTTTCTTCTTCAAAATATTGTGTTTTGGTTTTCTTATGTGTTACTGCATAGCTCATTGGATGTAAATTGTTCACGGTGAATTATTTTATTTAAGATGGCGTGGTACATAATTCAACGCTAAAAGTATTAATTTATAACTGTAGGTTTCTTGAAGTCAATTTGCGAAAATTAAACAACAGCAATCCTAGACAATAGTTTTAGCCAACTTTTTAAACAAAATTGTTTCCAGTGTTGCGAACTTGTGAAGCACAATCTCTGACGCCGGAACCTCGTGCATTTAACTGCAGCGCAAGAGATCACGCGTAACTAATTAGTAATTCTGGATAAATATTTACGCCTAAAGTTGGCAAATACCATTATCTAGGATTATCATTGAGTATTTTATCGATATTGGCTTCGAAAAAAAAAAAGCGTAGAAATCAATTGAGGTTTTCAGCGTTTATTTACCTACCACACACTCTTAAGAATGTCAGTTGTTTTTCACTATTTGCATGGTAGTGTGACAAGCAAATTTTGACTTTGACACCCCGTTAGGAGAAAACTATCTATAAGAGCTAAACATTTTTCTTAAGAGTTAAATGTACTCACAATCGTCTACAAAACTAACAATATTCCATAAAAATATAACATTACGATTTTATCACACTAAAACACCTTAAGGGCGCCGCCTACCCGCTCGTGAGAGGCTCAAAAGCAGAGTTATAAGGTCGACTTTGAAGCGCACATCAAATGCCTCATCGCCTCAACGAGCTAAGCTCTGAACTAGCGTGCAAACTTCCCGCCGAACCGTTTTACTATGGGACACTAAGCGGTGAGAATGTGTTTTTATTGGTGGAAAGTCTGCAAATAAGTTCAAGTCAGGTCGCAATCGGAGTTTCACATAACATTATGTTAGTAAATGCTGAAACACGTCAGTCTGAAAAGGCCGTTTTTAGCCATGTTGGAAGTGATTTTAATGAGCGTGACGTCTTAAGTGCGCGGTCTACAGCAATTTTCATCACCATTTTTTTATTCTTATTTGTACCAGATATTTTTTTCTTATTTTAGACACAAAATGTAACTAAATTTGGCTCTTACGAAATTTTTTTATCTCTCATAGTTTTCGCGTAATGGCTTGTTAAAGTCATATTTTGCATGTTTCCGTTTTAACGACTGCACTAAAACCAACTGATATACCAAACTCAAAAAAATCACAGTGGATAAAGACATTGCAGGCTACAGTGATATGCTCATAAAATTAAAGAATAAAAATTATTTGTATTTTTAAAAAATGCTGAAACTAAAAATAAACGTTTTTAAAAATTCAATATTTTTTTTAAAAATACTAATAATTTTTATTCTTTCATTCTACGAGCATATTATTGTAGCCTGCAATATCTTTATCCACTGTGATTTTTTTGAGTTTGGTATATCAGTTGGTTTTGGTGTAGTCGTTAAAACGGAAACATGCAAAATATGACTTTAACAAGCCATTACGCGAAAATTGTGAGAGATAAAAAATTTCGTAAAAGCCAAATTTAGTCACATTTTGTGTCTAAAATACGAAAAAAAATATCTGGTATAAATATAAAATAAAATAATAATGACGAAAATTGCGGTAGACCGCGCACTTTGAGGTTCCGACTTTGAAGTTTTTATGTTGGCACAATAAGCACACGTGGAATATTTTCGGGGGAAGAACTGTTTACGTACCCACTGCAACGTATTTGAAGCGTAGGTGTAGGCGGCCCCAACGTCAGTCCAGCTTCATCTCTCCCATGTCCAGGGCTGCTCTTTTCTGTCACGGACACTACATTTACCCGCAATATCTCCGTATATATTTAACAGTGGTAGCAGTTGATGCAATGGCAAGAACACGCTCGCCACTCACCAAGGCCATCTGGGTTTGATCCTGTGGGATTCGTGCCGGACGTTTACACTTGCCGGCGTGTTTTCTCGGGTGTCTCCCGTTTCCTAGGGGCCGCGGTGGCCGAGGGGTCAGACATCTCGCCTCCCACCAAGGCAATCCGGGTTTGATTCCTGGCGAAGTCGGCCCCCGGATTCTCGCATGTGGGAATCGTGCCGGACAATGCCGTTGGTCGGCAGGTTTTCTCTGGGATCTCCCGTTTCCCCCGGCCGTTCATTCCGACACTCTTTATACTCACATCATGTCACCCCCCACCAGCGCTAAAGACCTCGATGTTAAGGCCATGGGCCCGAGTTTCTTCGCATTTAACGACAATTGTTTTTTAAAACATAAATGGGAGCCTATCTCGTAAAATCGCTTTGTAACTTTGTTATGACTGATTTAAACTGCATGCTTTAATTTTGTCGAGTCAGAAGACTGCAAAATAGTTGCTAATTAGTTAATTAATGAAATTTCCTTTTAATTGATAAATTAGCTCTACTCATCATACAATTTGTCTCAAAAAATTATATTGCATAGTAAATCCAATTTGCAAAAAAGTTACGAATCGATTTTAAAATAATAATTATCTCGAAAGCCGAGAAAAAGGATACACTCATCTTCGACGTATTTTATCCTAAGAGAAAGTAGGCTTAAAATATCAGTAGAGGTACTTAAATGGGTACCTATATTCGTATGGAACGTCCTTGAATACTCTATTACTAAGCAAAGGCACGGAGGGCGGTATAATGGTTTACAGCGGTTCTGACACTATTTACAATAACATTAAATATAACCATTGAAATGTTATAGTTGTCTAGATAACCGTTACTTGACATGAGTTAATTATTGCGAGTCACTTTTTTTAAAGTTCCGTCTAAGAACTCCAAGTTATCTCAGGTAATTCGAAAAATATGTATTTTCGACGTGTAATATTTTTTAAGAACTAAATTTTTCAATGTATATTTTAACACAATTTTTATAAACGTTTCAGCACTGCAAATTTCATATAAGTGACGTTAGTAATACTGTATTGAAAGTAATGAATTATGGTAAATATTTTCTGAGTTTCCCACAGAAATCCCCCCCCCCTTCCCAAAAAAAATTCTAAACGGTGAATTAATGACCGTTTTATAACATTTCTCACATTTTCAGGGTACCCCGTTCTGCCACCAAAACTCTCTCTCCCTCCCTCTCTCCCCTATAGTGTTTTTTTCTGTCGGAAACTTTCGCGGGCGCACTGTAAACAACTCGCCAAAGTTTCTTCGCAATCGGATAAAAACTAACATTATCTAATAACAAATATATAATTATAATTTACTCAGCTTGAACACTCGACCGTACACGCGTGCGAGATAAGAGTAACATCTGGGAGAAATTGAGAGTGCGATACGGCACGGGACGATATAATTGAATGTATCATCCAGCATGCATTAACTAGAGCAAGTAGTTTCGGTAGTGGTGTCAGATTGAGGCAATTTTCCCACAGCCTAGGGGGAAAACCAGGCACATGGGAGCTGCCTAACCCAGAGACCGGGCGAGGTCAAAGATATGATGCCATCACTGACATTTTGTTCATCCCCGTGCGGCCCACACTGATACAGGATCTTAAGGGTGTTCAAGTGCGATAAAGTCATATATTTATATGAAACATTGTAATTTTTGTAAACTATGCTTGTGAGTGCAGTTTCCGCTTACTAAACAGTTTCAGCTCTCATAGTTTTCTCATAACGGTGCGTCAAAGTGAAAATTTGCACGTTCGTCTGCCATGCAAATAGTAAAAACCAATTGATTTACGTACGTGAAATAATTTACAGTGAAATAACGTACTATGTAATAAAACATTTGAAAAAATCCCGCGAACTCTTAAAAAATTGCTAAAATTGTAACTTTTCTTCTGTACTTTACAGATTTTTTTAAATTCAAAATATTAAGTCGTTAGTTTTTTTTATGTTTATTCTATAGAGATTAGTTCACAATGAATTATTTTGTTTAAGTAAGTCAGTTGGTTTTCTCTGTTTGCATGATAGTGTAAAAAGTAAATTTTGACTTTGACACCCCGTTATGAGAAAATTATGAGAGCTAAAATTGTTTCGTAAGAGTACAATTTACTCACAAGTATCGTCTGCAAAACTAACAATATTTAATAAAAATATAAAATTATGATTTTATCGCGCTTGAACATCCTGAATTAAAAATACTAGTTTTTAATTGCCATGGACTTTATAAAAAAGTAAGTATTTTTATGACTAAAACGTACTTGGAAAACCATACAAATTATTACTGTTATTTTCAACATTTTATTCCTGTAGTAAATTCTTCTCCTTTCAGTGCAGAAGGACGATTTGTCATTAAGACGCCATAACGATTGCCAAACCACAAAATTAAAGAACAGGAAAACAAAGCAAATTCCTAAACCATTATACATTAAAACATTAAGTAAAGGCGGCCGCCTGTCTGCCTTGTAAACAGCGATGCAGTGTGATAGCAAAACTTTTTTAAGAATCTTCTCAGCGTGTTTCTAATGTGTGCATTTGCGAAAAGAACACACGCTTCAAACGATTTCGGAATGGTAGTTTAAAAACTTCATGTTACTTAGAAAGATAATTTCGGAGCCTCTAAAAATGGCTAAAAACGGGATTCGTGTGCAACTACGACAGAAAGGTGTAGTGGACTTGACTCAGAACTTTTCACAAATAAAAATATAGGGTCAACACTGAAAGTGTTAGTCAGGCGAGTGAGCTACAATACAACTGTACGCCGTTTCAGTGTCTTGCGGTAGAGGAGATACCACACCAGATGAGCCGGTCAACATCGCCCTTGGCATCGTGCCTCACTCGCTCAGACTCACGGCCAGTAGACGAAGTGTACTTGGATGAGTGTATGGTATGTCGAGGTAACAGTAGCACGCCGTCTGCAAGGCGGGATGTGAGCTAGAAGATCGCTGCTAGGGGTCACAGTCGCCTGCCGCCGACACAGGTTTCTCCCGCCCCGCTCTGCTCCGCCGAGTAACTGGGCATCGCACGCCACTTTCACCTTTCTCTACGTCCGCCGCTGATGCTCCCCGTCGATAACACGCGCCACGCACGAACCACGTGGTCGCGCCAGACCTCTTGGCCCTCACTCCGCCAGGGGACCGGGGAATTCGGAAACAATTTGGTGGACCTACAAAGCTGTGACGGCGTCGGAAACTGTTATGCTGGACCTACAAAGCGAAGACGTAGGGAACCACTCTGATGAAGACACTGGAAACCATTCTGGTGTACCTATAAACCAATGAAGACGCTGGAAACCATTCTGATGGACCTATAAAGCAATGAAGATGTCGGAAACCATTTTGGTGGACCTACAAAGAAATGAAGATGTCGGAAACCATTCTTACGGAATCTAAAAAAAAAATGATGATGTCGCCCATTTTCGTGGACCTATAAAGCATTGAAGAAGTCGGAATCCACTCTGGTGGACCTACAAAGCGATGAAGACGTAGGGAACCATTCTGACGGAATCTCAAAGAAATGATGATGTCGCCCATTCTCGTGGACCTATAAAACATTGAAGAAGTCGGAAACAATTCTTGTGGACCTACAAAGCAATGAAGACGTCGGAAATAATTCTTGTGGACCTACAAGGCAATGAAAACGTCGTAAACCATTCTGGTGGACCTACGAAGCAATGAAAATGTCGGAAAACATTCTGGTGGACCTACAAAGCAATGCATACGTCGGAAACCGTTCTGGTGGAACCATAAAACAATGAAGATAGGCGTCGGAAACCATTCTGGTGTAACCACAAAGCAAAGAAGAATGACTGAATGAGACGTCGGGAACCATTCTGGTGTAACCACAAAGCAAAGAAGAATGACTAATGAGACGTCGGAAACCATCCTGGTGTAACCACAAAGCAAAGAAGAATGACTGAATGAGACGTCGGGAACCATTCTGGTGTAACCACAAAGCAAAGAAGATGGAGACGTCGGAAACGATTCTAGTTGAACCTCAAAACAATGAAGACGTCTAAAATCATTCTGGTGGAACCGAAAAGCTATAAAGATAAAGAGAAGCAACACAATGTAACGTATTGCACTCTTATTTTCGTCGGAAATTTTGAAATGCTGCTAACATCATATTCCACCATTCAGAACTTGTATAATAAGTATCCCTTACCATGTAATAATGACTAAATCCTGGTATCTGTTAACTCCATAAATACACACCGAATCGTAATAATAATATTTCTGTTAAGAGATATTGGCGATAATTGGTTGCAGCCCTAGTTCATTAAACGAAAATTGATAACTTTAACAAAAGGTGACACGGCCTCTGAAGTTAAGGTACCCAGGTTTTGAAGTTGTCGAAACTATTTCGCTAGAGAAATATGTTCGATTCGATAGCGAGTGTCGGATTGTGGGAAAACCAATTATTGAAACTGCCATAGTTTCTGTCGAGCCAAAATAAATGGGAATTACAAGAGTCCGGTGTTAAAATGTGGCGTAATTGCCGAACAGCCAATTATTTCGTAGCATAGTATTTTCTCAGAAGCTAATATCGTCAGTGAGCTTCTCGGACAGGATTACAACAGGTTAAGGGCGCCGCCTACCCACGCGTGAGAGGCTCAAAGCGACGGAGCAGTAAGGTCGAACTTGAAGCGCGCATCAAATGCCGCGTCGCCTCAACGAGCCAAGCGCTGAACTAGCGTGCAAGCTTCCCGCCGAACGGTTTTTACTATGGAACACTAAGCGGTGACCATATAATTTTATTGGTGGAAAGTCTGCAGCTAAGTTCAATGCAGGTCGCAACCTGAGTTTCACATACATCCGGTTAGTACATTTTGATTTACGGAAGCCTGTAAAGGTCGTTTTAGCCATGTTGGAGGACTTGGAAAAAGTGTTTTCAATGAGCATGGCGTCTCTGCAATGAGGTTCCGACCTTGCCTGAAGTTTGTTTTCTTTTCGTACGTTGGCACATTGGACACACGTAGAAAATTTTCGTAGAAAAAAAACAGGTTTACGGACACGCTGAAACGCATTTGAAGCGTTAGGTTGGCGGCCGCCTTAAATAAAGTATTTATCGAGGTTGTAGTCAGTGATTGGATGTTTAAACTATTACGTGTCTTAAGGTTCTGCCAGTAAATCACAGACGTGTGTTGTTGAAGTAGCATTATTGTGACCCGCGCAGTCAAATGGGGGGACGTCATTTCACAAAGACACGCTGCCAATAACTGTGAAGCACAGCTGCAGGTGATGCACTGACTGAAACAAACTGGGACAAAATTCTTTACGCGAAATGTACGTGGCCCTAGTCACCTCTAGACCGAAGAAATTCGCGTGTTCACTGACCTTTAAGCTAGCCTTCAAGAATATCTGTGTACTCAGGCAGACAACTGTTGTTGACTGCTCGCTGACACTGTGAACTGCGCCCGCAATTAATGAGATTATTACTATTGGCTCATCGACTTCCAAGGTGCTGTCAAATAGGTCAGGAACCAATTGGGAAAGTAGCACGAACATACAGTTGATGGAATTCCAGCTTGTGCCTGAAAGAAAACGCAAATTTTTCAGAGTCATCGCTAGAGCTGGTGGAAAATCGCGAGATTGTTTTCTGCCAGCGTATTCTGCTAATCAGTGTATCGTCCTGCGTCATGTATTATTGGCCGACGGTTATGCGGCACAGTCTAGTTGTTTACAGACGAATCACTGACGTTTAGTAGTGCACCAGAGTTTTCATTAGCCCAGTCAGTTACGGACTCGCCAGTATCGAAATAAATGCGTCAGAAATGTACACATTACATTGAAGCCTAGCAAACGGTCAACATTTCCCGCGATAAATCGACCGTCTCTAGTCATCGCTAGAGATGGTTTTGTGCCAACGTACCCTTGAAAACACACATGGCTCGGTGATATACTTACGACACAATGTAGCTGTTTGCGGAGCAATAACAGGCATCAAACTTTACAATATCGGGATTCTTATTAGCTTAGTCAAATAGGGGTAACATTTCCAAGTACCAACTAAAGCCAGTAATGTTCTTGTAAGTTGAACGTGTGTTGAAACCCAGCAAACAGTCAAGTTTTCCCGCGATAGACAATCATTAGAGTCCCGTATATTTCGCGGGTTCAACGACCATCAGGTTGTACTGCACAGTACTGTATACACTATGTCCTCAGCTACTTGTACATTGGCTGCTGCTACAGTGAGCGAGCATTTGAACATTTGACGATGTAGCGCGGGAGTCCATGGGTGATTTTATGCATGTCCGTCATTGGTGCGAAGTCCTCAAGGTCACATTTAATTGAACGATGACCCGATCGCAAATGTTCCCAACGTTTACATGACTTAGAAATCCAACCTGTCCTCAGTTGAATCCGCGACATTTCCGGGACTCTAACCATCATCTCTAGCCATCGCTTATCGCCGCATACCTCGGAACGCGACCACGATACGCCACTGACTGGAATGTTGCTAGGGTCGTCGCACATACGCAGAATACCTGCAGGGAGGTGGTGTCGATGAGTAGAGCACGCTGCTTGTAGTTTGGCGTGATGTAAATGTCGGGCGAGGGAGAGAGTGACCTTGGCAAGCTGGCGGGGACCATCTAGGGCGTGCGTCTCGCCCTCTGCTGTATCTGGCTCAAGACTGCACCTTGCACACATCCCCGGCTGCCAAGTTGGGTCATCTCGTTCCTCGCTGGCCTTAGTAGTCACTTCTCTCCCCCCCCCTTCCCCAAATTTCATTAATACAGTAGTGCCAAATACAGTCAACACATTCCTCTCTAGCGCTGTACTCTGTTTCGTTTAACTGCAGTACATCTGGACAGTTTTACGGCTCGATTTTAGTCGTCATATTGAATTTTATTATTTTTTGCTACTTTGGAATTCTTAGAAGAAAAATGCTAAATCGGCGACCATACCTCAAATTCTACTTACTTGGCGCTACAGTACAGTCGCGGCAATAGAGTTAGTAATGTACAGTCAGCTCGCAATCAGTCGGACAAATTATAAATATAAAATATTTGCCATACGCTTTGCGGCGTAATTATAAGATTAACAGTTAAATCCCAGTGTCTGTACTATAGCGTACTGTAAATAGAATTTGAGGTATTGTCGCATATTTAACATTATTCTTATTATAATTTCAAAACAGTAAAAAAAATAATAATATTAAATATGGCGACTGAAACCGAGCGTTAAGGCAATTTATATTCGTATTTATGTGTATCACGCGTGTTTGTCAGCCGGCATCTTTAGTTCTTAAATATGCGTGAGTTGTCCTTTCCATCTCATTTCAACTATTTCCGTCTTAATTTTACGTGGCAAAATCAAGGCAGGCGAGGTCTTACATTTAACCATGATATATACCATAAAATTATTTAAAATACGTAGTAGCTTTATACAAAATACCGAATACGGTTTCAGTTACGAACATTAGACCTACGCTGTTCTACAGTAACTTGAGTCTTATGTCAATTTGTCGTTCTTTCTAACTGACGTTACGTAATGTTAACGTTTGTGCATCCTCTGAAGTGTCAGATTGTCAGGGTTCTAACTTTTCTGCGTAAAATTCATATAGCGAGATTATTTGTTTAAAATGCGGTAACTTAGCGAGTAGCGACTATAACCGTACAAGGAAAATATCCGTGCCTTTGTATTGCTTCGAACACTGTTGCATGGTATTTCTTGAATACGAATATGGCAAATGAGACATTTCTTCTTGCGTTTTTATAATTCTGTTGTCTGGCCACGGTGATGTGGTGGTAACAGCAGCCGCCTCCCACGGGGAAGTAAATGGAATCTTTCTATAATGGATGTTCACTACTGTTCCGTAACTTGCCAAATTTCATTACTCGCAAGTTAACACGGAATATTTTTCTTCCGAGCTAGGGATTGACAGGCCTCGCATTTCGGCAAGATTTTTTTCCTTCCGAGTAGTGGATGAGTGGCAGATGGAAACCCCTCTCTGATTTCATTCCCGAGGAAAGTATGTTGATGTAAGGTCTTGTCGAGCAGTACATGACGGGAAGTCTTCAGTTGGACGTACTAGTTCTTCGCTTGCCGTCTGCGGGTAGGTCAGGCGAAAAGCTATCGATGTGTCGAAGTTACAATATGCTGTACATATTTCAGGCATACGTAGTATTACTGATATTTTGCCATGCCGTTTTTGTTTAACTTGTATGAGTATGATAAATATCGTATGGGAGGGTACCCAAGTATGGGTGATTCGGAATAAAGTGAGCACTCTTTAAAAGTCCTGATTAATTTCTATTTTCTGCCAGTTTATGTATTTCCGCCGAATGCAAACATAAATGTTACCACGTGCTTTTATTTACGTAGGTTTGTACAATGTTTACAACTACATTAAACTGATCTGATAAATTTTATGTTACAATAGCTACTCATTAAATGCACTGTAGCGGAATATAACATATAATCGAAAGGTAATTCTAGTTATAAATACCTACGAGTTAACGTCTTATAATACTTATTTCTGACCACCAACTAATTGACACAACACGCACTATTGCCGTTATGAATCTCATAAATGCGGCATAGTTTATTTGAATTTGTAACTCAAAACCGCCACTAAAAACACACATGACACACGAAATTCAAGAATTCAAGTTTCGTTCAGTTCTACTGCCACGAACGACGACTACGCACTTAACAGAAACAATAAATAACGTATTTTCTCAGGGTGTGAAATAAAAATTACTGTATATTGTTTCTAGGCTGGCAATTATATTCATAGTAATTTCCAATACGTTTGAATGTGTTTATACGCACAATGGACAAACACACGCAAATGATGATTGATGCAACTTGGCGATGCGGAGAACTCTGATTCAATTCAATTCTTTATTGTCCATTAGACTACAGTTGTGTACAAATATGGTACAGGTAGTATAGGACTCGTCAATTTGTTAACAAAATTATATACATATATACAATACAATACACATTGCAAATGTTTTTGCATATCTGACTCTGACCAGAAACATTTTTCTTTTAGTAAAGCTGTCATGTTGAAGAAGAAGAAAAAAAAGGCAACAGAGACTATACAATATTAATTACATCAGGCACATATTTACACAGTCATATTTCAATAGATGCTACATATCATATACAGAAG